>ML815711.1:17952-79583 GCA_009831015.1 Picea engelmannii
TATATATATATATATATATATATATATATATATATATATATATATATATATATATATATATATATATGAGTGCACATTGTTTAACAAATGTACAAGACCAACAACAACATAATTTGCACAGTAAAACACTAAAATACTTACCTAGCATACTTGGGGCTATTACAGTGGGATCAGAGATAGTGATCTTGCCAGCATGTGATTTCATAAGACATGAATGAGTTACAAATAAGGGAGAAATCAACAGTGCATTCCATGGACAAGGGAATAAATACAACTATGGAATTCATGGATAAAACTTGGAAAATTCTTCAACAAGTCAAGGGGATGCTAGCATAAAAAAAAAATCATGCCTTCCTTTCAGGAGTATCCAACATTGAGTGAAGAGATCCATGCAACTTTTCCCTTTAAAATATTTTACACTCTTTGGTACGAAAGTTGGCCCAAGGATTTGGATGAGGATTATTTTAAAAGCACAAGGCAGGAAGTAAATAAGGATGAGCATGAAGAACGGTAGGAAGAGCATGCATCTAGCCATGCAGAGGAGGCATGGATAGAGGAAGACCAAACAACAACGCATGATACATCATCAGAACTAACCAATAAGGATGATGACACTAGTGTGCTAGATGGAGAAGATGAGGATACAACATCTTGTCCTACGTATGATGACTATGAGAAGATGATCCATTCAGTCGATGTTAAGGATTCAACATCTCTATCTGTATACGATGTTGATGATGAGGATGGTTCAAGCAAGAATTCAACACCTCATCATATTTATGACATGTATGATGATGCAGGCATGATTATACCAAAATGTGACAAAGATTGGGAGCTATATGTGGAGGATGACAACAAAGGGGTTGATTTAGGAGATGAGAGCAGATCATAAAACTTGTATGAGGAAGGTATTCCACATTGCACGACATCATATAATGAGTCAATTGATCCCTTGTGTGACAGTCCATGCCATGTTGATGAAATAACATTGTGTGATTGGAGAACCGACTATTGGTCACAGAGGAGCAAATTGTGCAAGTGTTGACAAGGGCAGATGGTGCTCATAAATTTATTGAAGACCTTATGTGGAAAAACCAGATGGAGTAGAGGAAAAAGGGAATTACAGATGGATTCACTAGTACCCAATTGCACATCATCAAAGAGGCACTAGAGTATATGAAATCCGATTATTTACAGTCGTTCATGGATAGGGACCTTGCTCTTAAATTCGTCGAAGACAAGGAAAGGGAGATTGAGGAGATTTGTTACTGACTTAGTTTGGCACGCTCTTCATTGTTGACAAAAACTGACATGACACATGAGGGCATGAGTGGCACTCATGATCTGAGGGAGGAGCCTCTTGTGACAATTCTGAGGAGCATTCATAGTTGCAGGTGTTTAAGGAGAGGTTTGACACATAGGGTTTTGACCGTGCGTCTATTTTTCATTGCAGGGATCATGAATTATTTCTTTGGGCTCAAGGCTTAGCTATAGAGGAGGTAGTTGAGAAAACTCCTTGTGGACCACCCATCAAGAAAGTATATGCACTAGTTTATTGGGGAATTGAGTATAGGATGTGTTATCGCACAAATTGTAGGTTGAGAAAAGCCCGACCCAGCTACCACTTGGCGACAACTAAGAGGTCACTTACCCACTGCCACCTTAGGTAGGTGTCCCCGTCACTTTAGAGGTGAGGTAGTCACCACAAGGGGGGAATCATGGTGACCCTAGGGGGAATGAGATAGAAAATGATGAAGATGGAGAGGATGTCCTAAAGGTCAATTCTAAGTAGAATTAAAGTCTTGGAAAATAGTCTAGGGAAGGTCCAAGGGTTGCCAAATATGTTGAGTAACCTGCAAATAGTGAAGTACCTGCTCGAGACATAAGAAAAACAAGCATATGATGCAATATGGGCAAGCAAGCTAAGCTTGTTGTCCCTAATAGTAGTTGTTAGTAACAATGTATATCAGAAATAAAATGACATAATAAGCTGCGAGATAAATGCTAGAAATCAAGTGAAATATACAAGAGAAAGACTAACTAAACACTAACAAAACTCAAGATTAAAGACCAAGATACTAGCATGATAAGATAAGGCTGTTGTAAACACTTTCTGCAGCAATATATATCATCCTTATGGCTGTATTAATCAACTTATTACAACAAGCAAATTAGCCACCAAAACTCCTCCAAACTTTGCCAAAAAGTGCGTTAGGCCAAGAAGTATAAGTGTGCAAACTTTGGAAAACTACCAACGGTTGATTAGAGAGTTATTCAAGCAATTAGATTAGGGTTTATGCAGCCCTAATGGCTGAAGATGCAAATTTGTAACAACAACAACAAAAACTACCCCTTTGATGGGGACGCCCTAGTGGTTGTGAGGTGCTCTAAGAACAAGGAACACAATCCAAGTTGCAAAAAGTTAATACGACAAGAAATTATGTTTCCCAATGCAATAATTTGTTTCTCCAATGCAATATTAGTTCCTTTAGTTATGGGTTAATGGGGTCAAAAAGAAAGAGCTAGAACTACCAAACCCTTGGGGGTGTAAATCCTCTTACTTCTCAAGGTAAGTAACCTAGCTAGGGTTTGAAAATGAGGGGTGTAAATCCTCTTACTTCCTCAACAGAACCCTTGCAAAATAACTTTAAAAGCTTGATAATTGTTATAGCTAATTTTTCCTCACCCCATGCAACTTGCTTGGATGGCCTCTCCATTTCCCTATGCAGACTTGAAGTCCCCTTTTGTACTTCCCAGAGCCAAAAAATAATATTTTTCGACATATACGTGTCCTACCAGTTAGACAACATGTGTATACGCAAGTTGCACCACTACAGTGCGCATACATTGAGTTTCGTGCTCAAAATTAAAAAATGTCTCGGGTTTCCATGTCACGTCACGAGATCCATGATCCTTGACCTTCCATATACTAGAAACTTTTCGACTCAGCCCTTCAGTTCCATTTGAAGGATATAAATTGAGCCATATCCAAGTTGTGGAAGAGGAGAGAATTCAACTTTTGAGAGCAAAGATACTCTGGAGAAATTTCACTTCACATTGAGTCTGGATCCCTTTATCCTTGAAAGTTTGAACACATTGTTCAACCCCTAAGCTCTTCCATATTTGATGGAGAACCTCATTGTCTCCTTTATATGAGCTTTCCTTTTGTGGAGGCCCAGCTGGAAGGGACTTAGTTTCTCAGTTTCGAGACGTGCCGACACAGAAGTTTGTCACTTGTATACGTATGTTGATTATTTTAATAGAAATACTCTTTTCTCGTCCAATTGATATCTTGCAAATATTTGAATTGTTATTCCATGGGTGTATTTGTCATGTATGTTAATGGATTGTGCTATTTTATATGCTAACATTATATATTATCACCATATGCTTGCATATCTTGGTTGTTGAGGACAAGTTGCAGGTATAAAGCTTTGAGTCGCGTGCTCAACGATGCTCTTCATCGAACGTCCAGTCTGTTAGAATATGATGGATCTACTCGTTTTACCATAGACAATATCACTATTGTCACCCAACCATAGCCCGAAGTGTTGATATTATGGTAGCTTCGGGAGGTATGAACCTCTATTGTGACCTTTGACAAGATTAGAATGTTCCGGAAGGAAGCAAAGAAATGAAGGAAACCCTAGACAAGATGTCAGCTGCAAAAATATAATTAATATGAATTAATTAGTACCCAGAAGGAGAAATCGGTCCAGGCAAGCCTACCAGAATTACTATAAGTGCTAGTCTCTCATTATTCACACTTCTCATAATTGCAGAGAGAAATTTCTGCACACTACAGTCCAACAGTTTTGTGCGCAAGTCCTGGGGAAGGTACTGCGCCAGTTTTTGGGTGAGACTATCTGTTCATCTTGGTTACTTCTTGCTTGGTGCATTAACCTCTCTTGGCTATTGGATTTCTACCAAGATTATTTTCTCTGTCAAGGTTAAGGTGCTCGGAGGGTGGCTTCGGCCTATGGTTGGGTGACAAGGGTATTGTCAATGGTAAAACGAGCACAATCTTTCATATTCTAACAGGTTATGAGCCTACACCTCCTTCATTCAATCTAAACGCTGGAAGGAAGAATAGTCGCTAGGATATTGAGCTTGCTGAGGAATTGCCGCTAGGTTTACTAGCAGGAGAAGCTTCCAAAGACACTGTTGCTAGGGTTACTAGCAGGAGAAGCTTCCAAAGACACTGTTGCTAGGGTTACTAGCAGAAGCAGTTGCAGAAACCCTAATCTCATATCTGACACCTTATGATGGAGCATCTTGCTCAAAAAGAAGATATCCAGATGCGCCCTAACTCAACGCACCTTTTGGCTCTCTTAGAAGACAGAAATGACGAAGTTGAAGTTTTGGATCAAGGCATGACCAGTTACCAGTCAACCGAAGAAATGAGTGAAACAATCAATCTTCTACACTACTCAACACTCACTGGAACGATTGAAGATGACATGTGGATAATCGATAGCAGATCTTCTAGGAACATGACGAGATATCAAGCCAGACTCTCAAATCTAAATGAGAAGAATACCTCGTACAAGGTAGAACTTAGAGACAAAACCACTTACCTCATGGAAGGATTTGGACAAGGATATGGATTAGCTCCCTCCTAATCCTTGTTTCATGTATGAGTGCATTCTTTTCTTTTGGAAGTATATAATTGGCTCCCTCCATCTAACATAATCCACGCTTCCATCTACATCTTTATTGAATTCTGAAAAGTGTCACAAGTATTTTTCCAATTTCCTCTTGATTGTTGACTTCTTTCTGTCTTTACTTCTTCTAGGTTTCTTCAAGATTGATTATGATTTTGGCTTATCTTGCAGCTTGTCTTATAGTCAAAGTGATAGCAGTTTTTATCTTGTTGTTCTTCCATAAGTATAGTTTCTCTTTGAACATATTATCTTCTAGAAATAGATATGCAAGATATGTACAGAAAACATGGTATGTACAAGAACTATGAAGAGTATTGTTACCTTGTCTTAGAAGAAGAAGTCTGTTTTATCCTGCTTGGTCTTCTTTGTAGGTTCCTTTTCTTCGACAACTGATGCTTCGTGTGTCTCCTTCCTTTTCTTTAGCTTGGGACAATGATTCTTGTAGTGACCATACTTTCGACAGTTGAAGCATTGTATTTCTGACATGTCTTTGTCTGGATTTGGCTTCTTCCTTGTGTTCATGCTTGCAGCAAATGCATCCCATGTCTTGGGAAGACCATTGAGTACTATGTTTACCAATTCTTTCTCTGAAATGATATCTTCAATAACTTGTAGTTGATCTCTTAATTGAGAGATTCTCACAAAGTATGATGCTATGCTGTCATCATCATTCATCTTCATGTCACAAAGCTTATTCTTCAGACTCATTACTTGTCCAATGTTTCTGACTGAGAAGAGGTTTGTTAGGGCATCGTACATCTTCTTCGATGAGTCAATATGGGATATGTAGGGTATCAAGTGGTCTTTTATAGATTCCACTATGATACTCATGACATTGATGTCACCGTCTTTGAACTTCTCCATAACTGCAACGTTCTGCGGTTCCTTCTCTTTTCCTTCTTCAAACTATGGTTCCACGATATTTCCTTTCACGATATCCAACACTTTATTCTTGGCAAGGATGAGGTCAATCCTTGTCTTCCACGCTCTGAATTTAGAAGCTCTATCTAACTTGTTTTTTGACTTCATAGAGTAAGTCATGGCTGCTTTGACTTGGTCAACCCTAGATTTGACCAAAAACTCAAACTTGACGTCTTGGCTTGCTGAGAGTACCATGAGATGCGCTAGGCTAGGACACACTGGTCTATCTAGAAATTAGGTCAATCCCTTCACTTAAGGTGCTTCAATGAGAGGGTTAGGGTTTCTGCAACTGCACCTGCTAGTAACCCTAGCGACAGTGCTTTGGTGACTACACCTGCTAGAAACCCTAGCGATAGTTCTTCAACGAGCTTAATATCCTTATGGCTATGCTTCCTTCTAGTGGTTAGACTAAATGAAGGAGGTGTGGGCCCATAAATTGTTAGAATATGATGGATGTGCTCATTTTACCATAAATAATATCACTATTGTCACCCAACCATAGGCCGAATCCACCCTTTGGGCACCTTAACCTTGACAGAGAATCAATCCGGAAGAAAACCCTAGGCTAGATGTACAAACAAAGGGTAGCACACCTTTCTCCAAGGATAGCACACCAAACAAGAGTTGATCAGATATTCCAAACCATAACCAAGAGATAGTCCAAGCCAAAACGTAATCTGCTAGCTGCAACAACTCTCATCCAAACTTGCGCACAAACTGGATAACTTTAGTGCACACAAGTGAGCTCTACAGTTCTAAGAATGCCTGCCATAATGAAGACTGGCATCCTATATTTATACTAATTCTAGCTAACTGCCTGGGTCAACTTCTCATTTTGGGTGCCTATTTACTTAGTATATAATATTTCTTCTGGCTAACTTCTTCTCTTGGAGGATAATAACCTAATACAAGTTATCCTGTTGAGCCAACTTGTCTTCTAGGGTTATTAGCCAACTCATTAGGGTTTCTTCTTGCTTCTTGGAATATTCTATTCTCGTTAGGTTTACATGTGGAGGTAAATACCTCCCACAACTACCATAATATCAACACAGCTGAGGTAGGATTTTGGCCTTGTCTTGTTAGCATTTCGTTTATATAGCATACTTGAGATTAGAGTTTATTTCTGCAGTCATTCTGTCTGTTGTCGTTTACCCCATGCCATAGAGTGATTTTCCTTGTAACAAAATTGGTGACCATACTGGGGATTTTTTTTTTTTTTGTGGTTTGGAGTTTTTTTCTCCTTCAATTGCTCTCTGTTAGCCTAAGTTTCCTTGTCGCCTGATTTCTTGACAGTCTATTTTTACTTTGTATCTAAGTTTCTTGGCCTTATCCTTGCCCTGGTAGTGTTTTACTACATATACACGAGTTTTCTCTTGACAGACGTGGACATACGCGAGTTGTCCTTCTATAGGGCACGCACATACACGAGCTTTGCTCAAACAGTGTACATCTACTTTTTTGCTTACTGGTTGAGTTTGGTGTTTGCTGGGTGAGTTTAGTTGGTTGTTGAGTCGTCTTGGGTCTATGTCATAGCTGTTGAGTGCTTACAGAGTGATAGGAAACCTTCTTATTGTTGGATTTTCGGGCAGTTTTCCTTCTTATCATATTTTTCATTGGTTGTCCTTGCATCTTGGTATGAGTGTTTGCTTCTTAGTATCCTTCTTGGCTTATCTCTTTTTGCTTGCAATAGGGTATGTGTATCAAGCTACTATTCAGTCCTTGCATTTTTCATTTCTTTATATAAAAAATACAAAAAAAATTGCTCATTTTGCATTATGGCATTTTCTCTTTTGGGTTCTTAGTATTGATCCTGATACATATGGAAATATTGCATTTTATTGAAATTACAAAAGTTGCATTTTAAAAAGCATACCATCTTTTGAGAATTTAAGATTAGGACTTAGCACTTTGTTTATATTCATTTTTTTGCTAAGTCATAATATCATCGGTTTCACAACCACATCTTTTGAGTAAACAAAGCCATTAAAAGTAACGTTGATTAATTAAAATTGATTAGAAACGATTTTATTTTTCAGAGTAGAAAAACAAGCATAGGATATAGGGCCTTGGAATAGGATTTTGTGAGTAAAATTCTCTAAGGCTATTAGACTAAACATATGTGTCTGACCGGGGAGTGGTGAAATCCATTATGTAATTAGTGACATCAGGATGCTCCGCTGACACTGGATTTAAGCACGAGGTCATGCGAAGTTGGTTGCAGAGATATACCTCTAATACCTTCTTAGCGTAAGAGATATTTCTGGGGATCTATTCGTATTTGGGGGTCTTGCTAGTACCTTTACCTCTGTGAGAGGCGATGCTTTCATGATTTCGGGCTTTGTTACCCTGCCCATATGGTGGACCTGACTTATGATTGTTCACTTGCATATTGGTTATATCATGGTGGCTCTAGTTGCTTGACATTGGTAACCACATAGGTTACTTGCAGGGGTTATTCTGTAGGTACCTTGAGTCAGATAAGGGTCAGACAACACACAACCTTTATGGAGGTTTACCTCTTCGAGGGGATCTGACCGACTGTGCTATTAAGCCCACAAGGGCCCTTATAATGGATTTTGATACCTCCAATATTTTGAAGGGAGTCTCAGGCCCCTCTTAAGCGAGGCATACCTACTTTAGTGAGGGAGGCCCCTTTTCAGCTACTATATCATGTCCGTGTGCATTTGGCCTTTTTTCTTTATTTTGGTGTTCTCTCTGGTTATTAGTTGGCCTTGGGATTTGTATTGCATTGTGAGTTTTCATTGCTATGGTTAGTGGAGCCCTCGTGACTCCCTCAGTTAGCGCTACCCAACCCATGGTATTTTCTCATTCCATGGGGACGAATCCTTTTGTATTTCTAAGTGGTACACCAAATAATGATACTCAACCAATAACTTGAGCCTCTAATCCTTTTTCTTTTGGTATGCCAGACATGTCTTTGCACTTGTCATCCTCTGTCTTGTCTTCTTATGTGCATCCTAGTTTTGGGTATGGGGGCATGATGCCTCCTTATTCTCCCTTTGTGTTTGGTGGGGGTCATATCCCTCAACCAACTCCCATGGTTGGAGGTTGGAATCCTCCTTCCTTTGGACCCAATCCTAGCTTCACTTTTCTAGGAGAAAGTACTCAAATGGGAGGTCCTTATACTTATTACATCTTGTCCATCTATCCTTCTTCCACTATGTCGGTTCCTACGAAATCTTTTCTCATGGTAGACCTCCTTCTGTCCTCTGATGTTGCATCCAGGGGGAGTCAATTTTATATTATGGGCAGCCCCCTTCATGGAGTTCCTTCATCCCGGGGAAACATGTATCCTCACCTAAGTAACCATTGCCATGTTTCTTTCTCTTCGCAAGCGAATTCCTCGGTGATGATGCCCTTACAACCCTTTATGAATCAGTTTGGAGGAGGATACCATCCTGCCGCACAGGGCCATGGTGTATACCAGAACCCTTCCTGGCTCGTGATCTCTCAAAATCAATCTTTCCCGCAACATTGGTCTTAGATGCCACAACTAGTCGTTGCAAGTCATGATGGAAACACAAGTCCAGTCACTGCGATTCATATTGGCATTATATCGCCAACCTCTGCTAGTCATGTTAGAGATATGTCAACAACCTCTGCAAGTTATGTTGAATACATGCAACCAACCACTGCAAGTCATGCTGGGGGCACCACTCTAGTCACTACTAGTCATACTACACATTCATCACCAGCCTCTGCAAGTCATGTTGGAGATCTGCTACTAGCCTCTGCAAGTCATGCTGGGAGCATGTCACCATCCACTACAAGTCATGCTGGGAGCATGTCACCATCCACTACAAGTCATGTTGGGGGAATTCATATGATTGATAAGCCTAGACGTATAGGACATAAGCCCAATTTCCTTTGTATAATTTGCAAAGGAGGTCACCTAACTCATTTGTGCCCTACTACTATTGTGGTACAAGAAGCATAGTCCTTATTTGATAGCCCTTCGGGTTCTAAATCGTCTTCAATTTCCCAACTATTTAATCCTTCTTTGGTTGATACAAAGACCATGCCGATGAAATATTTGGTTGAAACCACTCTTCTTTTGGGGGGTTATGTGTCTCTTGACCATGTTGTCTCTCATCATGTTCAACCAACAGTGATGTCGATGCAATCTTCGGCTGATACCACTCCTGTTTTTGGGGGTGATGTGTCTCTAGACGATGTTGTCTCACGTCCTTTTCAACCAACGGTTGAAGAAGTGGTCATGCTGATGAAATCTTCGGTCAATCCCACTCTTCTCTTGGAGAGTGATAAGTCTAAGGAAGTGACATTGCCGATGCAATATTTGGTCAATCCCACTCTTATTTTGGGGAGTGATGCATCTTTTGACCATGTTCTTAGCATTTCTAGTTATGTACCTTATGAACAAAGGAGCATTCCACTCTCTTCGAGTACACTCCCTCCAAGTCCTAGGGTGGTTTCCTTTGATTGGAATGATCTTGTAGAGCCTCACCTTCCTTCTTCTACACTCTTCCGTATAAGGGGCATTCTTCGATATATTGTAGATAAAGTATCCTCTGCAAGTATTTTATCCTCCTCGGCTTGGAAAATTTTGGGTTCTCCCAAGATTGTGTTAAATACTAGTGTGTTATCGGATTCTGATAGGAGTCCTGGATGAGAGCCTTGGCCTCCCCCATGATATGCTACTTAGAATAGCATCCTCGAGTCTTGTTTAAGCTCTTTTTCGACTCTTTAAAAAAGTGAAAAGATTGTCGAGTGAACTTGTCTCTTTCACACTCGTTAAATGGCTTTGAAAGGACGTCTATTTGGTGTAATTTTAACCCTTTTTCAGACCAAGTAGACTAATTTCAAAAAAAGGAACACTCTAATCAACATTGGCTAGAAGAGTTCTCTTGGGTATTGTTTTATACTTTTTCGGGCCTAGGGGACTAAATTTACGAAAAAGGACATTCTTTGGAGTTAAGTTGTAATTGGATTTCATCATCCTGCTTGCAGTATTGAGCCTATTGTCATTTCCCACTTTCTCGTTATAAGCCTCTTACCTTAGCAATTTGCATCACTAGCCAAGGAAATCCTTGTTTATATCCTTTGCAGCTTGACACCTGTTAACGCTCTGTAATTTCTTGGCTGAAGAAGAAATTGATGGAGGTAACTGTTTCAACCGCTTGGAGTCTTGGATCTATCCCTCCAAGACTTAGAGAGGGATCTCTCTATTCGATTTAACTTCGTTTGTATGGGATAGATGTTAGGCTAGCTATGAAAGTATGGGGTTGTGGCTTTTGAAAAATTTAGATGAGGGTTTGGTTGACAAGTTGATCGGATCACCATTGGGCTATGGGGTCGGTTTATAAGGTAAGAATCGGCTCAGATCTAGAGATAAATGTCTCCATAGGGCAAGATAGTAACAATTGTTGGATCGTCTTAGATTTAGTGCGGATGAATGGGGTGAAAAAGGGAGAGATCCACTGAACAAAGGAGTAGTTAAGAATTCCTTTGTGAAGCTTCAGATGAATAACATATAGATTATTGAAAAATTGGACAAAGAGTATGCATACATAAATTCTTCTCCATTACTCTTTTTCAATAATAAGAAATGCAAGTGCATGAATGACAACAAAAAGATAACTAAAAACATAAAAGAAGCACACCACCAATGCTCCTACACAAGAATCCTGTAAAATGCACTTCTCTATTACTGGTTAATCATTTAAAAAGTACAGACAAAACCTCCTGAAAAATCAAGGCCTACAGTCCACCCAAAAAACAAATCAACCCCCCTCACAGGTCGAATCTCTCTCCAATTACAAAGCCTTTGTTTAAATAATATACATATTTTTCTAGTTTTTTGGAAAGAAAATCAAATCAAATCATATAAAAATCGAATGAAATAAAGCGGTTGGAATAGGTGTCTCGAATTGTTGAGTTTGCTGGTCAATCTTGCTTGAAATCTGGAATTTATTTGACTCATGCTGCCTTGAAAACATGATCTGATTATCATCTGTTGAAATTGCTTACTGGAAATTTGGGATTAAATTAAGTCTTCCACACATCGATCTTATGCCACCTCAAGTGTTGGAGTTAAATCCCTTCACTATTCCATTTGTTCCTAACTGTCCCTCGATCTGCTGATCTTCTCATTTAAATGCCTCTTCCATCTGTCGACGAGATGCTTAAAGGCTGCCTGGCTATGCTCCTTAAAACCTGGTGATCCTGAAATCGTGGGATTGAACGACCCTATCTTCATCAAATTGATTTGGAATCTCCTCCCTTCCACCAGGTGTCCCCGATTTTCTCCAACTGACCATCAAATGCCTCGAAACACTGGATCTGTGGATTCAGCTCCTGAAAAATTGGGATGCTCTGTGATTTCGATCCACCATACCTAGCTGCATGTGCCATTCGCTTCACTATAGATCGAGCATGAATTTGGAGAAACACTTTCTCTTATCCACAAAAACATGAACAATGCTCTGCCTTGTTAATTTAAGAGCCTTTCCACATGTTAACCATGTGCGTGAAGGTTTTCTTTGGGCGATTACAACGGAGTATGCTTCTCTTCCACAGATGTCAGATACCTAGAAAACCAACAATCAAACAAAACAGGATGGAAAAGCGAGATTGGGTTTTTTGAGCTCCTTGGTGCATTGATTCCAATTTCTGACGTAGTTGTTGAGTTTGTTGCGCAACTGTGTTCCTTTTATCGGTTAACTTTGACAACATGTCCGTGCCTCAGTAAGTTTCGCCTTCAATTCACCAAGTTCTTTGGGTGCCGCTTCGAGCAAGCCAGTATTCTGTCTTCCACTATCAGTTGGCAATGCCCTTGGAGATAAGCTCTCTTCTGATCCTTCAGGAACTAGAGAAGGAGGTTGGGGTAGAGGGGCATAAACCACCCTGAGTTTGCACTCCTCAATAACCTTCCCTTTGATGAACATATCCTGAGTGATATCCTTCTGATCTACCCCATAGGGTGCTGCAACGTTCTGCACAAGAAATTTGTCTTTGCACTGCAGATTAGGAGGGGCTTCTCGCTGTGATTGCATAGTAAATATCACAAATAGACTTAGGCAGGACAACGCCAGTGTTGGGCCATACACAATACTTCTTTGGGGATGTGGTTTTCATCTTGGAGGCCACGTAATGATCTGAGTTATTTACCAACTGAAGAGAACATGAGCTCTGCTTCTTCAGTTCGAACGAGAATTTAAACTCAGTCGGATGAATAGTCAGAAGCTCACTGTTACTCATTCTTCACCCTGAACTTGATCCTGAATTTCGGTACAAGTGTCGAGGCCAAACACAAATCTAAAAACAACCTCTTTAGAACACCTCCACCTTCCAACTATCAACACAAATTTATGCCAGCAACACTTAGGCACATGGCCTTCATGGTCAAATTGACACCTAGAATAAGTTAAAATGCTTCCAGGCTTCGATCTTTTGACTGCCACCAAGTGCTCAATCGTGGCCGTCAATTGTAACCTTGACATAAAAATTGCCACTTGGAAATCGAGCCTGGTGTTTTTGATATAAGGATTTTTGTCTCAACATTTCCACATCCATAGCATTGCACGTACTTATTAATAAAAATCTCCAACAGAGCCACAAGTTTTGAATTATCATGAGCACCATTGACAAGAGCAATCCCAGTTTTTTATCGAACTTTGATTGCGCACCCATTTCATAGCTGAAATATTTTGTTGTATAAGAAGGGGGTCTGGCAAGAGCTTTAGCCACATCTACCATATTGACAAGATTTGTCTTTATTCCATTACCTTGTCCCTCAATTTTTGTCATCAACTTAGGCATCTTATACCTGTAAAAAGCATCATCTTTGTTGCCCTCATCAATATTTAGAAGAGCCATCTTTTCTAATTAGTGATCAAGTGGAAGCCAAGAGCAAGGATATGGATTTTGAAGAATCGTTTCTATCCCGAGGTAGATATCAGAGAAGATATCAAAAAAGCCACCAAATACCTGTGGAGAGGAGGGACTTTCTCAATGATGTTTTAGCACTCCACCCTGCACGTGGAAAAATGGGTACATCCAACTAAAAACCCAAATCAACCTCAGCTTCTGAGTTGTCTTTGTATTGTGATGTGTATTGATATGTAGATGCCCGATAGCTTGTGGATATGGAGATTGGCTCCCGGCTAATGTTGATATTTTGTTTTAAAATTTTAATATAACCTTGTGCCCTGTAACAGACCCGAGAGTCACTTTGGATCTAAAAATGGACCAAAATTCGAATGTGGCACCAAAATTTGGCTACCCAAAACCAAATTAAAAAATGCAGAGTTTTTTGCCCACGCAAAAACCTAAGAGATCAGTGATGGAGGTTTTTTATTTTACGACATTCTGGAGAAGTGCAGATCCGAGTGCCAAACGATGTGCCGAACAAAATGCTGAAACAAAATCTTTCTTGAAACACTTTCATTGATGAAGGATTTTTCCAATAATAATCTGGGAGATGATTCCACAATGTAAAACCACCATTTATTTGCGACACCTTTGGAGAGGCACCGAGAGCCTTTCGTCAAATTTGCATTTTCACTATGCGCAGTGATGGAAACAACGTTTTTCCCAATAGATATCAGTCAGAATATTGATTTCCCTATAAATTATAGGGTCCTAACATAGGCTCCACCTGGGGAAGATAGCTCCGAAGGAGATGTCTAGAACAACTGAACTCTGGGAACTTGATGATCAGTGCCTTATCCATTGGTCTATTCCCAACTTCAAACCTACAACCCGCGCTGTGACTTGTGATCTTCAACTAAAATCAGAACTCTCTGCAAACTGAAGTATGGATCACACATGAACTAAAAACTGAAAAATAATCTAAAACTGAAACTAGAAAGATGCTCATAGCATTGATTTTATTTGCGCCCATCTACCTACCCTAATCTACTTGACAATTTTACTGAATTAGGTAATACAAAAATGCCAATGAAGCCAGTCAAGTAGCTGCAAAAACAAATGCACAACTTGACTGCTTGTCAGCGAAATTATAAGTGTACCTTGATTATGTGTCCTCATAATAAAAAACGTAATATGAAATAGAAACTGCTGACATATTTGGTCTTTATAGAGGATACATGTCTGAAAATTCAAGCTAACATGAACCTCCATGTAATCCACTATAGGATCAATTAAAGCGTGATGCATGATATTTGCTTCTAGATCTTCAATGATTAGTTGGTCAGTTGCATTCTCAAAATTAAACCCTGCATCTACAACTTCAGCCTTATACTTGAAAACATGATCATCATCAATCTGCAAATCAACAGGTAGTACGATTTCCTCTTGCTTTGGAGAAGGAAGATTTTCCAAGAATTCTTTGAGATCTCGGAAATTATATGACTGAATTTGAGAATCCAAAAGTTCAATATCATTTTCGAACTTTTCAAAGACTAGCTCAAGAAAAAAAAAATTACTTTTAGGAGAAAATTTGCTCGATTCCAATATACGAAACACATTTGTTAAAAAGTCTTCGTCAATGTGAAATTCAGCTAACTTATTCCTGAATTCTTTTAAATCTTCAGGAGATAGAGGATTTACCACCTACCCTGTCATCTTGAAGCATCATCAAGGCTTTGAAATATGGATTCTTTGGCAGTGAAGTCGCTTGTGAACTTTGAAGCTCGGGATCTTGAACAATGGAGTCGCCAGGTGAATGGTACAACCTTCCTGTGTTTGGCTTCTGTTCACCGTCAGAAGTCAAATATGAACTTGATATATTTTCCTGAAGAACTTGAAAGCTCGTTCCCCAGTATGGTCGCCAAAATGTTAACGCTCTGTAATTTCTCATCTAAAGAAGAAATTGATGGAGGTAACTGTTTCAACCACTTGGAGTCTTGGATCTAGCCCTCCAAGACTTAGAGAGGGCTCTCTCTATTCGATTTAACTTCGTTTGTATGGGATAGATGTTAGGCTAGCTATGAAAGTATGGGGTTGTGGCTTTTGACGAATTTAGATGAGGGTTTGGTTGACAAGTTGATCAGATCACCATTGGGCTATGGGGTCGGTTTATAAGGTAAGAATCAACTCAGATCTAGAGATAAATGTCTCCACAGGGAAAGATAGTAACAACTGTTGGATCGTCTTAGATTTA
The DNA here is from genome assembly GCA_009831015.1 of Picea engelmannii. Classification (NCBI taxonomy): domain Eukaryota; kingdom Viridiplantae; phylum Streptophyta; class Pinopsida; order Pinales; family Pinaceae; genus Picea; species Picea engelmannii. The sequence goes on from ML815711.1 coordinate 33,643, forward strand.
GTGCGGATGAATGGGGTGAAAAAGGGAGAGATCCACTGAACAAAGGAACAGTTAAGAATTCCTTTGTGAAGCTTCTAATGAATAACATATATATTATTGAAAAATTGGACAAAGAGTATGCATACATAAATTCTTCTCCATTACTCTTTTTCAATAATAAGAAATGCAAGTGCGTGAATGACAGCAAAAAGATAACTAAAAATAGAAAAGAAGCACACCACCAACGCTCCTACACAAGAATCCTGTAAAATGAACTTCTCTATTACTGGTTAATCATTTAAAAAGTATAGACAAAACCTCCTGAAAAAGAAAGGCCTACAGTCCACCCAAAAAACAAATCAACCCCCCACACAGGTTGAACCTCTCTCCAATTACAAAGCCTTTGTTTAAATAATATACATATTTTTCTAGTTTTTTGGAAAGAAAATCAAATCAAATCATATAAAAATTGACTGAAATAAAGTGGTTGGAATAGGTGTCTCGAATTGCTGAGTTTGCTGGTCAATCTTGCTTGAAATCTAGAATTTATTTGACTCATGCTGCCTTGAAAACAGGATCTGATTATCATCTGTTGAAATCGCTTACTGGAAATTTGGGATTAAATTAAGTCTTCCACACATCGATCTTATGCCACCTCAAGTATTGGAGTTAAATCCCTTCACTATTCCATTTGTTCCTAACTGTCCCTCGATCTACTGATATTCTCATTTAAATGCCTCTGCCATCTGTTGACGAGATTCTTAAAGGCTGCCTGGCTATGCTCCTTAAAACCTGGTGATCCTGAAATCATGGGATTGAACGACCCTATCTTCATCAAATTGATTTGGAATCTCCTCCTTGCCACCAAGTGTCCCCGATTTTCTCCAACTGACCATCAAATGCCTCGAAACATTGGATCTGTGGATTCTGCTCCTTAAAAAATTGGGATGCTCTGTGATTTCGATCCACCATACCTAGCTGCATGTGCCATTCGCTTGACTATAGATCGAGCATGAATTTGGAGAAAGACTTTCTCTTATCCACAGAAACATGAACAATGCTCTGCCTTGTTAATTTAAGAGCCTTTCCACATGTTAACCATGCACGTGAAGGTTTTCTTTGGGCGATTACAGCGGAGTACGCTTCTCTTCCACAGATGTCATATACCCCTAGAAAACCAACAATCAAACAAAACAGGATGGAAAAGTGAGATTGGGTTTTTTGAGCTCCTTGGCACATTGATTCCAATTCCTGACATAGTTGTTGAGTTTGTTGCACAACTGTGCTCTTTTTATCGGTTAACTTTGACAACATGTCTGTGCCTCGGTAATTTTTGCCTTCAATTCACCAAGTTCTTTGTTTGCCGCTTCGAGCAAGCCAATATTTTGTCTTCCACTATCAGTTGGCAATGCCCTTGGAGATAAGCCCTCTTCTGATCCTTCAGGAACTGGAGAAGGAGGTTGGGGTAGAGGGGCATAAACCACCCTGAGTTTTCACTCCTCAACAACCTTCCCTTTGATGCACATATCATGAGTGATATCCTTCTGATCTACCCCATAGGGTGCTGCAACGTTTTGTACAAGAAATGTGTCTTTGCATTGCAGATTAGGAGGGGCTTCTCACTGTGATTGCATAGTAAATATCACAAATAGACTTAGCCAGGACAACGCTAGTGTTAGGTCGTACACAATACTTCTTTGGGGATGTGGTTTTCATCTTGGAGGCCACGTAATGATCTGAGTTATTTACCAACTGAAGAGAACAGGAGCTCTGCTTCTTCAATTCGAATGAGAATTTAAACTCAGTCGGATGAATAGTCAGAAGCTCACTGTTACTCATTCTTCACCCTGAACTTGAGCCTGAATTTCGGTACAAGTGTCGAGGCCAAACACAACTCTAAAAACAACCTCTTTAGAACACCTCCACCTTCCAACTATCAACACAAATTTATGCCAACAACACTTAGGCACATGGCCTTCATGGTCAAATTGACACCTAGAATAAGTTAAAACGCTTCGAGGCTTCGATCTTTTGACTGCCACCAAGTGCTCAATCGTGGCTGTCAATTGTAACCTTGACATAAAAATTGCCACTTGGAAATCGAGCCTGGTGTTTTTGATATAAGGATTTTTGTCTCAACATTGCCACATCCATAGCATTGCACGTACTTATTAATAAAAATCTCCAATAGAGCCACAAGTTTTGAATTATCATGAGCACCATTGACAAGAGCAATCCCAGTTTTTTATCGAACTTTGATTGCGCACCCATTTCACAGCTGAAATATTTTGTTGTATAAGAAGGGGGTTTGGCAAGAGCTTTAGCCACATCTACCATATTGACAAGATTTGTCTTTATGCCATTACCTCGTCCCTCAATTTTTTTCATCAGCTTAGGCATATTATACCTGTAAAAAGCATCATCTCTGTTGCCCTCATCAATATTTAGAAGAGCCATCTTTTCTAATTAGTGATCAAGTGGAAGCCAAGAGCAAGGATATGGATTTTGAAGAATCGTTTCTATCTCGAGGTAGATATCAGAGAAGATATCAAAAAAGCCACCAAATACCTGTGGAGAGGAGGGACTTTCTCAATGATGTTTTAGCACTCCAACCTGCACGTGGAAAAATGGGTACATCCAACTGCAAACCCAAATCAACCTCAGCTTCTGATTTGGCTTTGTATTGTGATGTGTATTGATATGTAGATGCCCAATAGCTTGTGGATATGGAGATTGGCTCTCGGATAATGTTGAGATTTTGTTTTAAAATTTTAATTTAACCTTGTGCCCTGTAACAGACCCAAGAGTCACTTTGTCTCTAAAAATGGACCAAAAGTCGAATGTGGCACCAAACTTTGGCTACCCAAAACCAAATTAAAAAATGCAGAGTTTTTTGCACACGCAAAAACCTAAGAGATCAGTGATGGAGGTTATTTATTTTACGACATTTTGGAGAAGTGCAGATCCGAGTGCCAGACGAGGTGCCGAACGAAATGATGAAACATAATCTTTCTTGAAACACTTTCATTGATGAAGGGTTTTTCCAATAATAATCTGGGAGATGATTCCACAATGTAAAACCACCATTTATTTGTGACACCTTTGGAGAGGCACCGGGAGCCTTTCGTCAACTTTGAATTTTCACTATGTGCAGTGACGGAAACAGTGTTTTGCCCAATAGATATCAGTCAGAATATTTATTTCCCTATAAATTATAGGGTCCTAACAACACCCTCTACCTAAGAGGAAACATTCCCCCGAGTGTCCATGCCCTCCATGCACTTCCTTGTATTGAGCATAGGTATGTTCCACTATTTGGAGGTAGTTGCTTACTCGCGACACTTGTTTCCTCTCTTGTATCATAACATTCATTTGCCTATGAAAAAACAAAAAAAAGATGGGCGGGAAAAGAATATTATCTCGTATTGTCAACATTTTTGTCACTTTTAAACAGAGCACAAACTTTTGAGTCTATTTTCATCCAAAGTTTGGGTTTATCATGACCATAGGAAGCTGAGCTTGTTACTTAGAGTTTACTCCTTCGACTGGTTATTCTTCCAGTCCCTATGGAGAGTTTGTCGATGCCTCCCACATCACGAAGTTTCAGCATCAAGTCTATGCTTCCAGAGTCCTCCATATGTCTCATGCTCTTGTTCAAAGGTAGTCTATAAGCCTGTGTCGACCATTCCTCAGAACTCTAGACTTTGCATGTCGGCCATACCCTCAGTGTGTCTCAAAGTCACATGAAGTTGTAGTCCTACCATGCACCCTAGTCCTACTTTCATTATGGGTAGGTAACCTTGAACCCAATATTCGACATCTCCTCATTGGTCATTGACTGAGGGGTTTCCCTTGTGTTCGACGACAAGAAATATATTCACACATTGGGATTCGTGCATTGTCTTGGATGTCGTTAGCCTTATTGGTTGTTTTCTCGCCTTTGTCGACAATCTTCCTTATTGGTTGTTATTCATGGGGTATTTTTCATGCACTACTTGCATATGGTGCATGCAAAAGACGCACAGGGTCGTTGGTTCATGAACATCCTCTTCGTCTGAGTTCCTCCAAAACATCAAGCTATTTCTTTGTACCTCGTGCTGACTGATGAGAGATGCCTTAATGATCTCCTTTCAGCGGGTCTCCTTCCATCGACTTCAACTCATCTATTCTAGAAATGAGGCCTAGAGTCCTATGAGTACCTAGAGGCTTGCAGTCATCAATGGAAGGTTCTCTTGCCATCGACAGTTGGGAATACATCAATGTCTCATGATCGATGGATTCTTCAAGTGTTCGACCTCAACACCTTTATTCACACTTATAAGAAGGTATTCGGTGCCTTGATAAATACTTTCATTATCGGTAGGTTGTCTTGTGTTTGTTAATGATATACCTTAATGACCGGTAATCAAGTGAAGTCTCATTGTGTTCGACATCAACTCCTCTATTCACATGATGTAGACTTGCACCTTTGGCGGATAGTGTAGAAGACATCAATTTACAGTAGCAACTTTCTTGAGTTGTTGCTATCATTCATTGGACCACTACCTATATTAATTCAATGATCATGGGAGATCAGATTGTACTCCATTGTATATAGATATCTCCAGATTGGTGTTTGAGACTGGTTTCCACTAGACCTTGTTCGTGACTATGACAACCTATGTCATGCGTCTACCTATTTGGTATATTTCCACGTGGATTTGTAGTGTAATTCAAATTGGAATCCATGTGTACAAATTCATTATGGATTGTAACATTCTCACAAGCAGCTAGCACTTCCAATTGAGTCTCCATCACTCCACTTCTGTGAATTATAATGTATTTCAGCCATGGCAGATACTCCTCTGACCTCACACATTAGGGGGCATCTATTATAACTAATTTTACCTCACCCCATGCAACTTGCTTGGATGGCCTTTCCATTTACCTATGCAGACTTGAAGTCCCCTTTTGTACTTCCCAAAGCCAAAAAATCATATTTTCCACATATTCGTGCCCTACTAGTTAGACAACATCTGTATATGCAAGTTGCACCACTACAACCCATATACATCGAGTTTGGTGCTCGAAATTAAAAATTGCGTCGGGTTTCCATGTCACGTCATGAGATCCATGATACTTGACCTTCCATATACTGGAAACGTTCTGATTCAACCCTTCAGTTCTATTTGAAGGATATAAATTGATCCATATTCAAGCCGTGGAAGAGAAGAGAATTCAAATTTTGAGAGCAAAGATACTCTGGAGAAATTTCACTTCACATTGAGTCTGCATCGATTTATCCTTGAAATTCTTAACACATTGTTTAGCCCCCAAGCTCTTCCCTTTTTGATGGAGAACCTCATTGTCTCCTTTATATGAGCTTGCCTTTGGTGAAGGATTGAAGTGGTGGAGGCCCAGCTGGAAGGGACTTAGTTTCTTGGTTCCAAGACGTGCCGACACAAAAGTTTGTCACTTGTATACTTTTGTTGATTATTTTAATAGAGATACTCTTTTCTCATCCTATTAATATCTTACAAATATTTGAATTGTTATTATGGGAGTATTTGTCATGTATCTTAATGGATTATGCTATTTTATACGCTAAAATTATATATTATCACCATATGCTTATGTATCTTGGTTGTTGAGGACAAGTTGTAGGTATAAATATTTGAGTCGTGTTCTCAACATTGGTCTTCATCGAACGTTTGGACGAGCTAGGATTTTGTCCTTTTCTTGTTAGCATTTCATTTATATAACATACTCGAGATTAGAGTTTATCTCTGCAGTCATTATATCTGTTGTGGTTTACCCCATGCCATAGAGTGGTTTTCCTCATAACAATAATAAGGGTGGAAACTAGGATAGGGGTGTATATCCTTATACTCCCTATCTATACTTGGCCAAAACACACTTAACTTGAATTACCAATTATAATAACAAAGTAAAGAACCATATCATTTCAAGAAAAAGCCTTAACATGCCAATGCACACCACTAAAATAACCTAGAAATGACCTTCAAAGGCTAGCACATCATCATCATCAACTCCACAACCAAAGAGAAACCATATCATATCATAAGAGAGCAAAAACCCCCAAGGGTAGCAAAAATAGCAGTACAAGTACTTCTCACAAGAGGGAGAGTTATGATAAAATGAGATCTTATGATCTCTTATTTATACAAAATGTCACTAAGATAGTTTGTCCACAAAATTAATGATAAACCACAAGACTAGGGGTCAAAAACCCTAATATTGCCCCTTTTACAAAGTAATATTAAAAAATCCACTTTAATTTCACTTTTTGCACAAAGAAAACCCTAGTTTATAAAGACTTCACCCCTTTAAGGGACGTTTTGGCACTAGGAGAAAGTTGTTAGTGATGGAGGAGAGTAGAAGGGATTCCCAAAGCCACATGTCAAGCATTCAAGTGAGTTCCTTCTTGGTCAAAGCCTAAAACCCCTCAAAACGTCCTTGTTCCAATGCATGCCAACTTCACCACCAAACTAACCCCCTAGGTGACGTCATGCCTCTGGAGGTGATGTTTTGTCTCTCCTAGGAAAAACATTTGGTGTGTGGGGGCTAGGTTATGTCGTCCAAGTCATATTCTAGGCCTCCAAGGTTTCATCTCTCTCATCTGGCATGCGAGCCGTTGACATCCACCTGTGGGATTTAATCCCCATGGAAGCCCAATCTAGGATTGTTCTTCCAAAATTGTCCACCAACTAGGTCCTGCAAAGACAAATATGCACGCCCTCCAAGGATCTCAAGTCATAACTGTTGGCACTAAGAGTCACACTTAGAATGTTGTAAGTGTAAGCCCAGTACCCATCATAATGTTTAGAGTTGGATGAGTGATTATATTAAAAAATGGATCAAACTGATAAAGTTCAAAGCCTAAACAAATGCAATAAATTCCAAAGACTATATTCCAGCAAAAAAGGCTATCATAATCTCCAACCAGCACATATTTGAAAGATGAATAGAATAAAATGCAGAAAAACATCAATATGAACAATCAATTTCACATCAGGCTTGATTGACACATTCATATGGATGAAATTTCATTAATTAGGATCCTTCTAATCAAGAAATAAAAATTTGCTCCAAGAAGAGATGCCTCACAAAATACACAGTAAATCATCCACTGCATAACTATGCTAAAAAAGTTGTTGATAACTCCTTTATCAATCATTATTCCATTAGAGCAAGAAGACAAAGAAAATGAACAAAGAAAGGACCACAAGCTAATCTTTGACTACACAAGAATCCTTCATCCAGATATAAAGAGTCTAAGAGTTTACAAAATAGTAACAACCTTTTTCCGATCACTCCAAAAACTTTCCTTATCAAAATCCACTTCCATATATAGTGAATCATCTCTATCTACCCTAAGGAGGTCAAAACCAAGGAACTACATAGGATCCTCCTCCATTTAGGAGTCCTGTTACAAAACATTCCAACAAAAACCTAACAAATTCATATTTTTTGGGATCTTGTCTATTGAGATAAATTCCTTTTGAAATAGGTCGTGCTGCTTGATTTGGAGATGGAACACATGTCCCTCATGTCAAACTAACTTCTAGGAGACCATTTGAACCTTCCTTGATAGCTGATAGCCTTCCCATGACTTGAATTTGTCAGACTGTTAGAGTTCGCAACACCTATGACAACATGCACTGTGAACTTTCCTATAGGTGATGAGTTTGTTTTTTTCTCTCAAAATACGAACTGGGTTGGGCTGCTTTTATTTTAGCGCGTCAAAAAAATCATGTTTTTCCTCCACACCAAGTTTCAGAGGAACCTAGATTGGCATTAAAAAGTTATGATCAAAACAATCCTCTATTGTGTGATAATTTCTTACAAACTATCATAAATTAGCAGTTCACAATGTCGGCGCTACGAACTTTCTTGTAGCAGCCCGTTTCACTTTTTCCAAAATATTTAACATCCCAAAACTGTATCAGGTGTCCAAAAATTCTTTAAACTTCATAATCTTAATAATTTTGATTAAAGGAAAGCACCTAAACTGATAATCATGGCTTACAAAATATAGCCATCACCAAAAAATGTGTGAAATGCATGAAACAACAAATTTGACCATACACTTCAGGTTTGATAGAGGTCTCCTTCAATGGATTAAGATTACACTTCAAAATGATGCAGAAAGCGAGGGTTTCAACCAATTCTAGAAACAGAGGGTTTGCAGTGCCAGTTTGCAGCACTAGTAGATAAATCAACAAAAATCCCTCTCTCAACCCTTAAACATCATGAAAACTCTCATGGAGTACCCGGTGAACCTGATATTGATGTTGATGTCTGTGAATTTGAATAGATATGTCTACAAGCTATCCAACTTCCAACTCTCCTCTTCATCCAGTTCGTAGTACCATTTTGTAGCGCCAAGCTTAATCATAGTTTGCACACTTCGAGGAAACTGTTAGTAGATCTTATGACATAATCCTTGAAGAAGTGGTTAAATGTAGGCTCTGAAAACAATAAAATCCTCTTTGACACAATCCTTTAATTGCAATGATGATAAATGAATGCATGAGGTACTTAGAGTACGCTGCAAACTCTCCTAGTGAGTTGGCAGTACATAAAACTGACTCTAATTTGACATTCAAACGGATGGATGGTGACAAGGAGTAACTTGTGTACAAGCTGGAGGCATGACATGTCAAGGTAATGATATACAAATCAAAGGTGTGACTCATAGGGGTTTATTTACCTTGTCACGATGACAAATTACATAACTCAAAGACTCTTGACCAAGGCTAGACATAACTCCACTTATTTTAAACAAAACCTAAGTTTATTACCACAACCTAAAGTCTCAAAACCTATGACCTATAAACCAAACCAAAGTGACTCTTTTTTAACCCTAAAATTCTATGTGCTAACATTTGGCTCCACAAGGGATGGAGACCTCCCTGTAAGGCTCCAAGAACATGGAGTTCCAGTGGCCTTATTCCATTGGGATATGGAGTCATCATCTCATTCCAAACTTGTAAACTGAACTTGCTTATCTGAATTACAAATCCATCTTCCTGGTAGGCTGAAGAAAAATTGTCGTTGTAGTGCCTTCATTGGGTTATGGAGTCTTATTGCTGATCTACTGCAAAACTGAAATAAAATGCCCAGAAACGAGCTAATTTTCTACACTACCCTACTCTAACCAACTGAACTCTTCTTAATCAAGTGTAATGAAACTTCCAATAAAGCCATAAAATAATCTGATTGATAAATATAACTTTTTGCAGGAAAACCTTTAAGAAAACCCACAAAAGATGCAACAAATGCAACAGACAATCTATGAGAAATTGATACTTACAGTTGCAACTTGCTTGCATGTCAAAATATCTAATGCAAGGAACTTATGAACAAATAGACTCCATGTATATGTCTATAGGATCATGAATCACATGACAAAAGTTTGGCTGCATTATAAGACTAGTCTTCTCCTTCATAATCTCAGCTCTGCTGACAAGACTATAATTCTCTTGACCTCCTTGAAACATCCCACAGATGTCACATGCTTCAAAGCAATCATGGACAATAAAATATTTTTCTGGTTGTTGATTATCTCCTTTGGCAAGAAACTTATTTTCAGTGTCTTCCTTAAATTGTTGGTCAACATTCTCTAAAGCAAAAAACATTGTAGACTGACCATATGATTTCTCAACCTCCTCTTTATTGTCCTCTGAAAAATCTGCTCTAAAACTGTCAGATACAAAGCCAATACTGGGAGACTTAATACATGCTGATACAAAAATATGATCCTTTTTATTTGCTTGTTGACTTTCTTCCTGTTGGCCATCTATTGATGAAAAAGAGAAAAAACTCACATGTTCCTATTGTTCCTTCCTATCTTCTTGACCAAAGTTTAAAAACATATAATCAAGGAGGTTATCATGAGCCAAGAATGTTAACTGATTTTCTAAGTCAACGGTAAGATGATGAGGAGAAACAACTTTCTTTGAAAGAGAAATGTCACCACCTTTTGCAAAATCTTCCTCATGATATTCATCATAAACAAAATCAACCCTTTGCTCATAATTAGGAAAAGGCTTAGCTGCATATGCAAATTCATCTTGCTGGTATGAGTTAAAAGCATGTACATTTGCATCTTCAACAATGGAAAAAATTGATTTAATAATTTCAAGATCAAAAAAAGATTTAAGATCTGAAAATGATGCACAAGGATGCTGAAACAATTGCAAGCTCAGATAAGCTTCTTGTTGTCCATATACTTTCTCAGTTTCTTCCTCATCCAAAACATTGTCCAAGATCTGACAAGAGAGTTGTGCACATGCCTATAGATTACTCTCCACTTCCTATGCATCAACAAACATCTGCTGCAAGGATGGTGACTTTCTTTCTTTGAGGTATAGGAATAGATTGAGATGTTGTTCCATTGTTTATTGTACCACGGAAACAACCTCATTAGGTTGAATTTCAATAGGAATGTTGTGATAAGTACTGTGAAACCTCCTATTGAAATGAACAATAGTTTCATCATCCTCCCTTCTCAAAGCATAAAAATCAGTCAGTATTGGTCAAAGGATTTGTTCTCACCAAAATACTTCATAAAAGCATCATGAAATTCAGTCCATGAACCAATGGAATTATCCTCTATATGTCTAAACCATTGTTCAACATCCCCATGTAGAGATTGAGAGAAATTCCTCGTGAATACATCCTCATGAACGATTTGTAATAGGTTAGTGAACCGCTCAAAATAAACCATTTGTTTCTCGGCTGTCACATGATCTCCTCCATTGAATCTAGGAAGGTATTCTAAAAATTTTGGAGGATAGTCATGAAGGACAGAAGGAAATATCAGGGGTTTATAAACTTTCCCTCTAATTCTAGACTGAAATTCAATGGGTTGAAAGTCAAGTTCAACAGGTTGATTGCAAGTTTCAACAATGATGGTGGAAGGTGATGGATCAACTTTATCATTTAAAAGATGACAAGAATAATCAGTTTCAATATATATGAAAATATGAACATCATCCTCCTCATGTGTTCTAGCTGAAGGGATGGGATCATAATTTATAACACAAGAAGAATGCATAACTTCTTTTTCCAAAGAGGGATATATAACAACAGGCTTATGGTCATTCGAATAGACGAAGCAAAGGATAATCCTCTTTACATCCAAGGGGAAATACATGAATGAGCTAATGAAAAATAACAAAAGTTCATGGAGAAAACTAATAAGCTGATACCTATTTTTTCTATTCTGCCTTTTCATCTTTCTGTTAGCAGGATTCTTCCTCCAATGGAGTCTTTGATTGTAGAGTCTCTAGGTAGAATATTTCATTCAAACTTTGTGTCCTGCTCCTGTCTACCATCAAGAGATGGATCTATGTCGTTCTCCGAGGGAAGATCACTTCGCTCTTATCTCCCCAGTAGCGACGCCAAAAATGTTAGCACTGAGAGTCACACTTAGACTGTTGTAAGTGTAAGCCCAATACCCATCAGAATGTTTAGAGTTGGATGAGTGATTATATTCAAAAATAGATCAAACTTATAAGGTTCAAAGCCTAATCTAATGCAGGAAATTCCAAAGACTATATTCCAGCAAAAAGGGCTATCGTAATCTCCAACCAACACATATTTGAAATATGAATAGTCAATTTCACATCAGGGTTGATTGCCACATTCATATGGCTGAAATTTCATTAATTAGGATCCTTATAATCAAGAAATAAAGATTTTCTCCAAGAAGAGATGCCTCACAAAATACATAGTAAATCATCCACTGTATAACTCTACTAACAAAGTTGTTGATAAATCCATTATCAATCAGTGTTCCATTAGAAAAAGAAGACAAAGAAAATGAACAAAGAAAGGAGCACAAGCTGATTTTTTACTACACAAGAATCCTTCATCCAGATATACAAAGTCTGAGAGTTTACAAAATAGTAACAACCTTTTTCCCATCACTCCAAAAACTTTCCTTATCAAAATCCACTTCCATATATAGTGAATCATCTCTATCTACCCTAAGGAGGTCGAAACCAAGGAGCTACATAGGATCCTCCTCCATTTAGGAGTCTTGTTACAAAAGATTCCAACAAAAACCTAACAAATTCCTATTTCTGGGATCTTGTCTATTGAGATAAATGCCTTTTGAAATAGGTCATGGTGCTTGATCTGGAGATGGAACACATGTCCCTCATGTCCAACTAACTCCTAGGAGACCATTTGAACCTTCCCTGACAATTGGCAGCCTTCCCATAGCTTGAAATTTTCAGACTGTTAGAGTTCACAATGCCTATGACAACATGCGTTGCGAACTTTCATGTAGGTGATGATTTTGTCTTTTATCCCAACATACGAGCTGGTTTACGCTGATTTTTTGTCAACACGTAAAAAAAATTGTGTTTTTCCTCCACACCAAATTTCAGAGGAACCCAGATTGACATTAAAAAGTTATGATCAAAACAATCATTTGATGTGTGCTAATTTCTTACAAACTATCATAAATTAGCAGTTCGCAGCGTCGGTGCCGCGAACTTTCCTGTAGCAGCATGTTTCACTTTTACCAAAATATTTAACATCCCAAAACTGTATCAAGTGTCCAAAATTTGTGTAAACTTCATAATCTTAATAATCTTTATTAAAGGAAAGCACCCAAACTAATAATCATGGTTTACAAAACATAGCCATCACCAAAAAATGTTGTAAAATGCATGAAACATGAAATTTGACCATACACTTCATGTTTGATAGAGGTCTCCTTCAATGGATTAAGATTACACTTCAAAATGAAGCATAAAACGAGGGTTTCAACCAATTCTGGAAACAAAGGGTTTGTAGCGCCAGTAGATAAACCAACAAAAACCCTTCTCTCAACACTTAAACGACATGAAAACTCTCATGGAGTACCTGGTGAACCTGATATTGATGCTGATGTCTATGAATTTGAACAGAGATGTCTACAAGCTATCCAACTTCCAACTCTCCTCTTCATCTAGTTGGCAACGCCAAGCTCAAATAGAGTTTGCAGACTTCGAGGAAATTGTTAGTAGATCTTATGACATAATCCCTAAAGAAGTGGTTAAATGTAGGCTTTGAAAACATTAAAATCCTCTTTGACACGATCCTTTAATTGAAATGATGATAAGTGAATGCATGAGGTAATTAGAGTACGCTACGAACTCTCCTAGTGAGTTGGCAGCACATACAACTGAATCCAATTTGACATTTAAACGGATGGATGGTGACAAGGAGAAACTTGTATACAAGCTAGAGGTGTGACATGTCAAGGTAATCATCTAAAAATAAAATGTGTGACTCATAGGGTTTTATTTACCTTGTCATGATGACAAATTACATAACTCAAAGACTCTAGACCAAGGTTAGAAATAACTCCACTTATTTTAAAAAAAACCTAAGTTTATGACCACAGCCTAAAGACTCAAAACCTATGACCTATAAACCAAACCAAAGTGACTCTTTTTGACCCCTACAATTATATGTGCTAACAATAACATCATGATAAGTAAATCCAATCAATAAATGATCCACCTAAGTATGTGCATCTAAGATTACTATGTCAAAGAGTTAAGTGCTCAAAGACATTATGGGACTTGTCAAGCTTGAATATGGGAGGGTTGATGAGGTGTCCTATTGTGTAGATATTGCACCAGGTCAAGGAGTGTTTCCAAGATATCCCTCTCTAATCCATGTATAGTGTATGAAGCGGTTAAGGGACAACACTCAATGGGCATGGGGTTCATGACATACAAGGGGTTGTATTGTCTCATTCATGGGTGCCTTTATAGAGGGTTTGTGGTACCTTCGTTTGCAATGCACTTTTTTCCAAGCCCATTATTTTTCCATTCTTTGTTTCTTTCATAAATTTAAGGATAAGTTAAAGGACACTTCCCTGGCGTGGTATCCAGATAATGACAGTGTCACCCACAAATTCCTAGCGGAAATGAGAAGGTTGGCTCATGATGAGACCCCCTTTCTCTCATCCATGCTACTGAGAACCATTACCCTGACTTGGTGACCAGATGATGGTAATTTCATACCACGATATATTCATGGACATGATAGGTCGGCTCGTGATGAGACCTCCTATCCCCCAACTAACCTTTTAAGCATTCATAATCATATCTCTTATGGGTCCCCCTTTTCTCAAAGATAAGTGTTTCATTGCTTTCTTGGGTGATCCCTGGGTGAAACATCTGGAAGGTTCATACATAAGCTTTTATCTTTTACCCAACATCAATCCCTCTGGGCCTTCAACCCTTTCTTCCCATAGAATGAGGGACAACCCCTTCTTGGGTCAATACACCCTAAAATCCCAAGAGATAAGGAAATGGGGGAAATAGTGATGGAAAGTGGTAAGTATGGTAGGGAATGGTATGATAGATCTTCAAGGGAGTTCCCAGTAGAAAACCCATCCCCAAGCAAGACCACTTACTAGGGAACAATGTCAACCACCAAGGTGAAGAAGGGAAAAAGGCATAATGTCCAAGCATATATCATGAAATCTAGATCAGTCTAAGACACAACATACTCAAATGCCTCAAATATTGAAATGATGCTTACCATAATACTTGACTTATACCTCATGGATCAAAGCCTAGTGCATTCCGAAAACCAACTGGTGTGGTGGATTCCATCCGAAAATATACGACCTCTATGGTGGTGAGAAGGGTCTCCATATGTGAAAAAGGATACTTCTAGTCATGTGGTATATTGACACTCCATATTTTCAACATGAGGGCCTTGAGACATAATCTCCTTAGTTATCCACAAAATGGGGATAACATCTGTCTCCTACTTGGGGACATGTGTTTGTCATAGAGTGCATGAGAACCATCACATCTCCTGGTAGACCTGTGCTTGCCAAAACTCAAAAAAAGGGATCAGAGCATCTAGGGTGGTGCTATCACCATTTATCCATATATAAAATCCAAAATGAAAGTATAATTTAGAAAAGAAAATTTTTGACATTTTTTCAAAAATTTCTAAACTAAGCATGAAATCAATATGAAAGTAGAGAAAAATGAAAATGAAATGCATCTAAACTAATATGAGCAATCAATATGCAAATGCAGAGAAATGAAGATGATCTACCTACTTACCTGGGGCCTTGGGGCCCTGAAGATCAGTTGATGAGTAATGTTAGGTGAAGTCATGCAACCAGTGCAACCAACTGATCATCTCATCAAAGTATATCCCACTGTTCTTAATCATGTCATACAACAAAGATAAGTTAAGCACATAATTATCATGATTATAAACACACACATAATCGATCATGAAATATAACTCATGGAGATGAGTGGGAGGGAGAAATCCTGCTGGAAAGAGAAACCACCAGCCTAATCGTCCCACCCGAAAGTGTAGCCACAAACCTAATCAATCCATCTATGAAGAGGGATACTATATATATGACGTCTCGTCTTCATCTACACTCAGAATATCATTTCTCTTGGAAGGCTGAGAAAGGACAAGAGATCCCAAGAAAACCCTATGATTTCCCAAACGAGGGGAAATGGGGTAAGGCACAGCCTTAGAGATAAATTCCTTTGTCGGACTTAGGAAATGCCTATTATTTGTCTGTAAATCCCTGCCCAAAGTCTCAACATGAAAGTTCTTCTGTTTGGTAGTGCAGACCTCAAACATCTTTTGGCTAGCCATGACTCGGTGTCTATCAAAATCTGAGCATAATGGTTGAAAGTCCTCATAGAATATATATGCATCCTCAAAAGGGTATGTATCAATAGATGGACAAAAATCATCTTGAAAATTTTGTGTTGGATCATCCTCGAATGGATGGAACAAATCTGTAACCATATCATCATCAGGTTGGCACATATATGGACCATCCGATTGCAAAAAGAAATCCTCTGAAGAAATGATTCTTGTATCATTTATCTGAGGTGTGTTGTTGGGCCTCCAAAATGTCGTATTTTCATCCACCTTTTCCTTCACTATTCCTTACATTTCATCGTCTCATTAACCTTCCATCATACCATTTTCATAAATACATTTGGGTTTCACATTATTATTTTCCACTTTATTCATTTTAGTATTATAAGTGATTTTGTGATTAAATATTAGAAATTAACATATTTTCATTATATATAAAGATTGGATGAGTTTGATGATGTGTGCAAGCATATTTGAAGTTTGAAACAAAGTCAAATATTGCCACCTAGCCTCAAATTCGAATTTCATATTCAAGCTTTGAAGATTTGAAGAATATTTGGGATAATCATTCAAGCATATTCAAAGGAGAAGATCCAAGATATTTGTGTAGGATTTGAAGGAATAAGTTGAGATAATAGTGGATCTGTAATTATGAGACTCTTATCTTATCTTCAAGACTCTCATGTATAAAAGAAAGTGTTCTCTCTTCATTTGGGGGGATGTAATTCATAATTTAGTCTTGTAATTAGAAGGGGATTCTTAGCTTTGATTCTTTCATTGTTATTCTTTCATGCTTTTTCATTTGATTCTTGTAATATAATTTGAGATTGATTTATTGTGTGAGCTCACATATGTCTTTTGTAATTCAACTCGTCACATGTTGTATTGCTTTCCTAGATTAATTTCCTACTTTCCTAGTTAGTCTTTCAATGCTTTCCTAGATTAATTTCATTTCAACAATTTAGATTAGATTACTTCTACTTCAGTCCTGCATATATAGTGCGTGTGCTTCGTAAGCTTACAAACCTCGGATTGACAAATTAAACAGTTGGGCAAGTACTACAACGAAATTAAACGACAATATTTCTTCCTAACATTTTGGCGTCGTTGTCGGAGAAGCACGATGGATTGAAGTTTAGTTTGAATTTTCATACAAGTATGATTAGTCATGATCCTAACTCTGAGGTGACATATAGGTAAGGGCATGTAGGGAGTGTTTCAATTCCTGCAAGCATAAGTGTAGCTTTCAATTTCTGCAATTTCAATTCCAGCAATTCCAATTTCTGCAATTTCATTTTTTGCAACTGTGAAGAGGTTTTCATGTGTTTTAGCAAGTGTGATTTTCAATTTTATTTATTTATTTATTTTTATTTTTTTGATTTGGGTGCTGTAAGAACCCCTTTTGCAATATGATTTAACTATGAGTGTCATCTTGGAATGGCTCGCTCACATCCTTGTGAAAGATGGGATTTATTATTCTCAAGAAGAGGAGATCTTGACAGCAGCCTAGAGCTTAAATACTCCTCCAGAAACAAATGAGGAATCAACATCTGAGGAAATTGAGGAGGAAAATGAGGAGTTTCAGCATGATCTAAGTGAGGGAAATCACGCCTATGAAAGTTATATCGAACAATGGTTTCAAGCGACTACCAGGTTAGATTCTTTTAATTTTTCTTTTAATTTTGTTAATTTAGAGTTTCAACAACAAATTTCACATGCTTATATATATTTCCGACCCTTAGTTGCGAAATTGAAAGATAATATATTCTTATTACTTTTACGTGCTTGGCTACATTGGTTGTTTGACTACATGTAATTGATTTCTAATATGTAATTAGCATAGAGTAGGTAGGCTTTCATTTTCAGTTTTTGTTTTCATTATCAGATTTTGCTTTTACCTAGAATAAGTATGCTCTCCTCTGCGCTTCGTGCAATCGGGATGATCCGAAAATAGGGATGATTTTGATTTCAAGAATGGATGTTTTTGCATCCATCCTTTGACCTGCAAATAAATACAGATAAAAAATAATTTAACAAATAAAAACAAAACCAATTTTACATGCTGTTACAACATGCTGATACAACAAAATTTTACATGTTGTTACAACGAAATTTTACTTGCTGAAACAGTGACGCTTTTTGCTGTAACAGTGGTTGAACTGTGCCACGATTGAACTATGTCTTCTTGGTTTGGTTTATTTCTAGTTTTGAGTCGCATCAACGCCGCCTTGTCCTCCATCTTTATCCTGTAGATGCCTGGAAATAACCCTGCAAACAAATAAAATATCATGAATTTTAAATGCAGAAACCACCACATAAGCTCGATCGAACAAATAAACAACTTGCGAGGTTCTATTTTTCTACCCATCAATAATTTGACTGCTCCTCTCTCCACTTTAAAATTTATAGACATGCCCATTCACTATACTCTAACTCGCACATGCTATATTTGCCAACTTTGGACAATGTCTTCATTGGCTTGTTACAGATATCCTGTTGTGCAGAGGTGTTACTGGTTTTGACGGCATGTAAACGATTGCTTGCTCATTTCGCCTCATGACTTTAACTCGGAGATCTTTGTGGAATCAAAGTGGGTTGCATTAAATTTTATTGTTTTAGAAAAGCAAGAAATCGATAGAGTATGCTTGTGTAGATACACGACATTGAAGATCAAGCTTCGATTATCCGTTTTTTTCGTATTCAATTGAACAATGAAATTTTGATTATCCAATTTGATTGTATTAATGATTTGCAATGATCTTCTCCCATATCGACAGTATTATCTCCAGACTATCAACCTTCATGCTATATCAGGTTTGCTACACTCCCCAAAAATAAAAAACGATATCCCAACAGTAAATTTTGAGTGTATTTCTAACGAAATGCAGGGATTGTGATTGGAATGGGTTATGAGTTTGCCACGAGGGCATGCAGATCCAATGTTATGAACGTCTGGTTAATTGAGACACATGGGAAATGGGTGAAATCCTGCCCAGATCCAATTTCTGTTATCCATCGAGATCCCATCTTACGACATTCTAGGCGTCGCCTCGAAGAACCAACACTAGTTCACGCCCGTTTATTTTGCTAACTACGCCAGAAAGAATAATATCTCGCTGCACTTGCTATTAATCCGGATGCGCTTGCTATCTAAAGATTTGTTTGTTTCAATAAAGAAGCAATTTTTTTTCCCAAATAGCGTGAGCACTCTTATTAATTAAAAAAAATTAATCAGTTTCATTAAAGAAAGGGCAACAGTTCTAACCATGTGCAACATGTTGTTTGCTTAGTTTTATTATAAGAGTCCAAGCACAATCAACCAAATGATTTGCAAGAATTCTATTAGTGTCTCCTGAAGATTGGGTGTGAAATAGTTGTTCGAATATATACGTCAGCGTGCTACAAAGAACCATGCTTCGATCTGGTACAACTTCCTTGATTTGCAAATGCCTCGAACGCCTCGATTTACAAATGCCTAGAACACCTCCATTTGCAGCAAAAGAAACATGCAATGTTGGATATCTTAGTTGGCCCAATGTCGAAGGAAGGGTTACCACAAACTGTAATATACTTAGTGTTTTCCATAGTACTGCCAACAATCATTTGGATGAATGAAAACTGTTCCCGACAATTCTTAAAGGAGGAGGTCTTTGTGGGCGGTATTAATTTATATTTGATAGAGTACCAATATAATCTTGCATAACAGAAGAATATTCAACCGTTTGAATTGACAGGTTTGCCAGAATGACTTCGAGAAAGCACGATGATATTTGCTATGCTTGGTTTTCTTTCTCCTTCCAACCGTGGTGGGTTGATGACAACTATGGTTCTATTGTGGGTGTTCATGGGTTTGTTCGTTGGCTACTCTTCTGCTTGGTTATATACGATGTTCAAGGGCTAAGAATGGAAGAAAAACACACTAAAGACTTCTTTCATGTTTCCTGGAATTGTTTTCTTCATTTTGTTTGTATTAAATGCATTGATCTGGGGTGAGAAATCTTCTGGTGCTGTACTGTTTGGGACCATGTTTGCTTTAGTATTTTTTATTGTTTGTAACTTCCGTGCCCTTGGTTTTTATTGGTAGCTACTTTGGATACAAGAAACCTGCAATGGAAGATCCAGTGAAAACAAACAAAATTCCAAGGCAAATTCCAGAACAGGCTTGGTACATGCAGCCCGTTTTCTCCGTACTCATTGGTGGCATATTGTCGTTTGGTGCTGTTTTCATTGAGATATTTTTTTATCCTGACTTCTATATGGCTGCATCATTTCTAATACATCTTTGGGTTCTTGTTCATAGTCTTTGTTATCCTGCTCGTCACCTGTGCAGAGATCACGATTGTTCTTTGTTGATTCCAGCTATGCAGTGAAGATTATCACTGGTGGTGGAGAGCATATCTGACTTTAGGCTCTTCAGCACTCTACTTGTTTCTATATGCAATATTTTACTTCTTCACAAAACTGGAGACTTTAGTTTTCCTGATTGTCATTCTTCCAAGATTGAATAGTCTTCAGGTTGTCAGAGTACCAAACTATCCTTCCATTGCTGTCTCAGAACTGATTGGATCTGTGGTTGTGCAAAGAACTTTGGAAAATGGACAGCAAAGACCAGACTTACAATGTTGTACCCTCAGGCTACACAAACTTATGGAGCATTCATGGTGGCCTACACTACAACCATCAATGATGAAACCAATGCAGGCGATAGGTTCACACACACTTTATTTTCTTTTGATCACATTTTTACTTATTTCTTGCATTTTATGTTTTGCAATGCTCTCACGAAGTTTTGATTGTAGGATTAGTACTAAGTTGATTGCAGGAACAAGGACACTTGCACTTTTCCACTGAAGTGATTTTACAAGAATCACAAATTTTTCATTAAAAAAATAAATAAAACCATGTTTGTTAACAGTTTGAAGGAGTTGATCTTTCATGACGTTTGTTGTTACACTACACCTTCCATAACCCATTTTATTCATGAATGTTTACTCCCATCATTCCTTCAAACATGCATTGATCATTCCTATGTTGAAGCCATCTTCCATTGCCTTATCCATCATGACTTCGCACATCCCTATCTTTCTGAGTTGCATACATCATTTCCTTTATCTTTTTCAATTCATTTTTGCCTTTCCAATTTTCCTTCTGAATAAAACAAACCCCTTTCCATGATTACATTGCCTTTCCATATACACTGTTGCTACTGAGATTTATCTTTTAGTCCTACCAATCTTTTTATAAAACGAGATTCCTTAAGGCCCACCTTTCAACAGTCTTGCCCCATCGACCTCGACACCTTTTCTGGGAAATAGAATAGAGTCCGTTTTAAGTACCTAGAGGCTTGCATGCCTTAATGACAAGATCTATCTCTAGCAATCATGGGAATACATCAATGTCCCTTGATCGTTAGATCTTGCAAGTGGCTCGACATCAACACCTCTATTTTCACTACGCAAGATGTACTCGGGTACCTTGACACTCATTGACATCACTGGTGAGTTTGTCTCACATTGGTTAACAACATTCATCAATGGCTGGTAATCCAATGATTTCTCTTCATGCTCGACACTGACACATTCATTCACATGATTAGAATTGTACCATCAGTTTGTAGTGGGTGAAGACTATACATTTTTTCATGATCCCCTCAACAGTTGCAGCAGTTTGATTTAAGATCTATGAGAGTACCACAGTTCCATATTCTCTACCTTCCACATTTCTCATGATTCAGTAGCAGCAGTTCAGATTCCTTCACTTCCATGATCCAGTTACAGCAACGACAACATTAACAGTTCCATTTTCATGATTCTGCAGTAGTGACATCTTCCATGCTCCAACATCAGTATCAGCCATATTCCTAGTGCAATGTTCATCATCATTCTTGGGTAAGTGGAGGTATGTTCTTTTCTAATCTTTAATCATGTAATTCCTTATTTGCTAATAATGAATGAGTTTGAAAAGTTCCCTCACCATGCTTTATTTCCTTTTTGAATTTCATAACCTATGCCAAGTTTCATAAGGATATGAAACCACTTTAGTTTTGGGGGGGGGGTAGGGGGACCTATATTCACTACATATTCATTATTCCATTTTACCATCTCATCACTCCATTTATGATTCACTAAAATTTCTTTTCCAATGACACTTTGTTGCATTTCGATTAATATACATATTGACATGATTCATAAAGATAAAGAAAAGACTTTCTTATACACAGTGATGCTTTCTTATGCACATTGATAGCTTATTATTTCCAGTGAGTATATGGCTAAATTATTGCAGCAATAAAATAAATAAGTGAAATGAATGTTGTTAACACAAGAAACAACATTCTTTGTATTCATGGTTGTCACACAAGAACCAATCATAAGAAAATGTAAGTTGTTACTCATGTATTTCACATGTTGTTACTCTTGTATTTCATACATTGGAAACATTCATTGTTAAGGACATCATCAATCAAAGCCATAGTTTAAATGGAAAAAGTTCTTAAGAAGATCCATGCATGGTTGCATGAGGACATGCAACACGTTTAGTTGGGGGGCATGTTGGGCCTCAAAAATGTCGTATTTTCATCCACCTTTTCCTTCACTATTCCTTACATTTCATCGTCTCATTAACCTTCCATCATACCATTTTCATAAATACATTTGGGTTTCACATTATTATTTTCCACTTTATTCATTTTAGTATTATAAGTGAATTTGTGATTAAATATTATAAATTAACATTTTCTCATTATATATAAAGATTGGATGAGTTTGATGATGTGTGTAGGCATATTTGAAGATTGCAACAAAGTCAAATATTACCACATAGCCTCAAATTCGAATTTCATCTTCAAGCTTTGAAGATTTGAAGAATATTTGGGACAATCATTCGAGCATATTCATAGGAGAAGATCATGGAGATTTTGATAGGATATCTTATCCAAGATATTTGTGGAGGATTTGAAGGAATAAGTTGAGAGAATAGTGGATATGTAATTATGAGACTCTTATCGTATCTTCAAGACTCTCATGTATAAAGGAAAGTGTTCTCTCTTCATTTGGTGGGATGTAATTCATAATTTAGTCTTGTAATTAGGAGAAGGGGATTCTTAGCTTTGATTCTTTCATTGTTATTCTTTCATGCTTTCTCATTTGATTCTTGTAATATAATTTGAGATTGATTTATTGTGTGAGCTCACATATGTCTTTTGTCATTCAACTCTTCACATGTTGTATTGCTTTCCTAGATTAATTTCTTGCTTTCCTAGTTAGTCTTTCAATGTTTTCCTAGATTAATTTCATTTCAGCAATTTAGATTAGATTACTTCTACTTCAGTCCTGCATATATAGTGCATGTTCTTCGTAAGCCTACGAACCTTGGATTGACAAATTAAACAGTTGGGCAAGTACTACAACAGAATTAAACGACAATATTTCTGCCTAACATGTGCCTTCAATGTCATAGATAGGATCTCCGTAAAAGTGAAACAACCCAAGTCCCATATTCATCTCCCAATATGTATGAAATCATCAATGTGATCGTCAACTATATCTGGGGGGTTTTCCATGATTTCATCTCTATAATAGGAGTTGATTACTTCTTCACAAGACTGGACAACTTCATCTTCTTCAAAAGGGACAATAGATAACAATGTCTCGCCCATGCCTTCTGCAAGAGAAACCTCATCAATATCTTTCTAGCAACTTTCTTCATTTCCACAGTCATGGAATAAAGCATCATCAAAATCTTCAAAAGGATTATAAATAATCACGTTATTTTCTTGATGTGCAGGAGAAGCAGAGGTTTGGATGTCCTCATCAAGTGGAAGGGCAGATACTTCATCTTCATCAAACATCTCGTCCAGATATTCAACATGAGAAACTTCTCCGGGATGTGCTTGGTAATTTTATTCACATATCTATCCTTCAAGCACTTCTTCATGTATTGTCTCATCATTGATCGAAAAGCCTTCTCTGCAAAGAGTGTTTTTGATCTCTTGGAAAGCATCTTGAAAACTATGAGTAGCTAGCTGATAATGAATGAGAAATTCTTCAATGAGCTTCGTGGAAGAAGGGATACTCTTCGTATTACACGAGTGTGCGAGCCAATCCTTTTGACTTGATTCCAGTGAAGACACAAAAAAATTCATCAGCACATCTTCATGTAGCATATTTAAGCTCGAAGCATACTTCACATAATTCATGACATGGGTGACTGGTAGAGTTGGATCACCATTAAATTTAGGGAAATTTTTCCTCCATTCTGTAGATCAATGATTTGGATATCCAGAGATATTCTGAACATCAAGAGAAGGATACACATTATGGAACACCCATGGTAAGTCCTGTGAGGCCATGGTTCCATCACTTAGGGTAACACCTCAATGGAGTCACTAGATGATCTCAAAGCTCATCAAAGGGTGGAAAGGGATAAGGTGGGTTCTAGGAAGGTGGAGTCGCCATATGAGCTTTAAGAATAGCTCATCAATAAAGGTGGAAAGGGAACGTCCCTTGGGTGGAGTCGCTAGGAAAACTAGGGATAAAGGATTTGGGAGGGAAGCTTGCCAAAGTGTCGTTAGGGCACAAAGAGAATTCAAAATCCTCCCCAACAACATCGCCAAAATGTTATCTCACAAATTTTAGGTTGGGAAAATCTCGACCCAACTACCAATTGGCGACAACTAAGAGGTCACCTACCCACTTTCACCTTAGACAGGTGTCCCCATCACTTTAGAGTTGAGGTAGTTTTTGGGCCCGAGATATGATCACTTTCATGATGGTTATTATACATTTTTGCTACATGTACATATGCGCTTTTCATCTTTTAAAGGAGATTTTTGAAGAATTTCATGATAAAATGGTATGATCGCCATAAGGTACGTGTAATTCATGTTTAATGATTAAATCAAGTATAATTCATCATATTTTATGGTTTCCAAGAGCTAATTCACGTTTTTTTGGTGTTACAGGGGAAAAATGCACTATGTTTCTAGTTCTGGCACTCGTTCCAACACTCTATCTGCCACTCGTTCTAGCACTCTGTATTACACAGAAATGGAAGGCGAGTTGGCGGTTATGGCATTGGCAGCCAGTGTTGGGTGAATTGGGAACATGGGTTTTGTTTGTCCTTATCCCCTCCAACTACTGAGCTCCAGACAACTCAGTTTCAGTTCTCCAAGGAAGGCAATTATTGGCTTGCTCCGTTTAATCTGTTAGGGCATCATTTATTGTATTTTTCCGAAATTAGAAGTGGTTCGACCCTCTTGTGGTCGACCACTTGGTTTGTAAATGTTATAAATACCACTGAGGTGGTCATATGATTGTTAAGTAGAAGAACCAAGTAGCATAAGCCTTAGAATTTCTAGAAAAACGATTTTGCTCTGTTTTTAGTTTTACATTGCCAGAATTGTGCCAGAACTGTGTTTTCAAGCTTTCATGGTGAATTCGGCCTGTTGAAGTTCATGGTGTGATTTTAGGAGGTAGCCACGACTTGCTGGGGGGCCCACCAACAGTCTGGTGATTGTTCTTATGTTTATTTACGCATTTCTTAATTTAAATTGCTCTTTCTTACTTCCCGTATATGCATGTTTTTTAATTAATTAGTTTGTTGTAGCTTACTGTTTTACAACTCTTTTGCAGGTTAGATGATGATATGTGTTAGCATGTGTTGATTTTGTAGATTAGAAAATGCTTGCAAGTCTCCATACTAACCCCAAGTCTCCATATTAACCCCGAGTCTCTATATTAACCTCATGTGCATTTAGATGTTAAATTCATGCTTTGATTTATGGTTTTATAATCAAGTTGAAAACATAGTTTTTTATAAAATAGAGTTTTATTTGGGTTTCCTTTGACATGGATTTTGATGGATGGATATATTTACTTCCAGTTTTTATAGTTTGTTTATCTTAGTTTTACATAGATTTCATTTACTTAGTTATTGGTTAATGTAATTGTAAATTTACTTCTTAATATCATAGTTTAATTTATGTTTTTAATTCATTTTCTTATCATAGTTTGAATGGTTAAAATAGACATAGTATAGTTTTATTTCACGAAATTTCCTTTCTTAGAATTAAAGTGCAATTGAATTTCTTAGTTAATGAATGAATCTAGTTTGCTTACACAGTGTAGAATTGGAATAATAACCTCATTATGTTGTTGATGGTTCATACATGAATATACAAGGTATTTAACATTACTTTTATCATGGCTAAGTTTTCATTGGATTGTTTACTTCATACCTTTCATTTTGCCATTGAGATTAGTGTTGAGATTATACCATTGGAATTGTCCTTTGTTGTCAAGTGTCATCGAGATATCATTCGTTACCACCAAAGGCATTCACACAACCACTAGCATTACATTTGAGTGTTTCATAGATTAAAGATAGTTTCTTTCTTTCGTAGATTAGAAGAGATAGTTTCTTGCTTTCATAATTTAGAAAATAGTTTTATTGTTGCTTTGATAGATAGTAGTTTGCTTATCATAGATTAAGAATTAGTGGTTAGTCTTTCTTTCTTTCAATATAATATATTTCCTTTTCATGCATTGCATTGAGCATTTAGATTTCCTTTCATGCATTAGAAATAGTTTTGCATTAGGCATTTAGTCCACTTGGCTCTTAGGCTAGATAGTTGTTCAATGATAAGTCTTTTCTTACTTGTCTATTTGCTTTAGTAGAATAAGTAGTTGTCTTTGCTTACTTGTCTTTTGATTTAGTAGGCTAGTTAGGTGTCTTTTATGTTGAACAACTGAGAGGGGGGGGGGTGAATCAGTTGTTCCCGTGCTTAAACAATTATGCTTCTTTTAAAATATTTACAAGGCACTCAATGATGATCACAATAATGCAGGGAAATGAACAATGACACATTCAACATCAGTCACATATATGAGAAACACAGAGACATATATTTCCCAAGGAAACCCATACAGGGTAAAAACCTCTTCTTCTTTATATGATAAGAATTATTTACATTCTCTACATTATCATACATTTGAGCACCAACTCATTGTGAGGCTACAACCTTTGTTATGAAAGCTGCAACTTGCTGAGAGCACCAACTCTCTGTTTTTCTCTAGCACCCACTAGAGGGAAGCACCAACTCCCTGGTTTCTCTAGCACCAACTCCCTGTGTTCAAGCCCCCACTTGAACCTCCGAGGACACCAGTCCTCCCTAGCACCTCCCAACCTCCCTGGATTATGAATATGAAATATTGAATCCTATTACAGTGATATATTGTTCAATAACAACTTACCAGTCTCATCACTGTTCTGCAAGATTTTGCTACTCAGACTTCCTTGCCGTCTTCTAGCATGCATCCGCTACCCATTCTGTTCTTCTGCTTTTATGCTCTGTGCGCCATGTCCATTCAATGCACAGTTCTTCTTCTGTTCTTTTCAGCTGTTGCCCTCTGATCCTTCTTCATGCATGAATCACCTTCAACAACATCCACAACAATCCCAGCAACAACAACAACCACATCTCTTCTCTGTACTGTGTATTTATAGCTTTTGTGCACCTTGTGCATGAAATGCGCGCAAAATCTCTGCATACTCATACCACGCTGATATCCTCCACAACTCGAGTGCTCCGTCTGATCATCATCCTGACTCTTCAAATTCTCTGGCCGTTTTCCCACTCGTTCAACATCATTGTATGTTATGCTAAGATTCCAAAGCCTCTCTGGCAGTTGAGACTCTTCGTCTTCTCTATGACAGATGAGCTCACCTTCTCTGTTCCAGTTACAGGCTTCAATGCTCATCCAGCTGTCGATCGCCTCCACGAGCAACTTCATCCCTCTTGAATATTCCTAGAGACTCTTCATCTCCTCTGTCAATCACCCCGAAGTGTCTTCGAGTCCTCTGGCAGACACCATCAGTGGTTCGGGCAGTTACACTGTGACGTGCAAC
Source organism: Picea engelmannii (assembly GCA_009831015.1). Lineage (NCBI taxonomy): Eukaryota > Viridiplantae > Streptophyta > Pinopsida > Pinales > Pinaceae > Picea > Picea engelmannii. The sequence continues at coordinate 61,195 of ML815711.1, forward strand.
AATAGCCCTCCAATCTCCTTCAGTTTCATCTGTACTGTTGGATTACCTGTGATTTATGCGTTTCGCACTTTCGCAATTCAGAGATTCTGCGATGAGACATCTTGACTCTTCATGTTGTGAGCTCCGAAAAGGAGCTTGGCTGCTCTAGCTCACTCCTCTATATGATCATGGCCATGACCAAGCGATTATGCAAAAAGTGTTTTTTGCGAATTCACATTTCGTGAGTCTGGAGATGAGGCATCTCGACTCTCCAAGTCACGATCCCCGAAACCTTGAAATGGAGCTTATCTGAACTGACTCCTTCTCTTCTCGTGACCACCGGCGGTGACCATAGGCTATGTCAAAAAGGTGCTTTATATTTCGCAAGTTTATAAACTTCATTGAGTCTGATCGGCGGTTGAAATCTCGATAGATCCGACGGTCCAGATCTTATCGCAATCTCGCATCTCGCGAGTTTCCACACCAGGCTCCGTTGACTCCAAGTCAGTGACTTGTCCTATGATTCGACGGTCCAGATATGATCTTAATTCAATGGCTCATATCATATCATAATTTCGCATCTCGCGAGTTCGGTGGTTATGTTTCTTGCCTCTCCAAGTCGCGATAGGCGAAGCTCCGAGATGGAGACGGATCAATGGTTCAGATCACACCTTGATTTGACGGCTGCGATTAAATCGTGATTTCGCATCTCACGAGTTTGATAGTTATGTGTCTTGCCTCTCCATGTCGTGAGTCATGAAACTCTGAGATGAAGATGGATCAACGGTCCAGAAAAAAACTTTGATCTGACGGCTGCGAAGAAATAAGAATCCAAGCTTCCCCAAAATGAACCTTCACAAATTATGAAGGTCCCTTCTTATCTAGACTGATTGGTAATCGAGAAACCTACCACTCGACCAGAATTTGACATTTTGAATGAATTGAAAAATATTTGTGTCAAAATTCCCCTACTTCAAGCCATTAAAGACATTCCAATCTATAGTAAGGTACTCAAATAATTGTGTATTAAGAAGCCAGGTAGGAAGCAAAAGGACCCCCCTACAATACATTTGGTAGGAGGAATCTCTGAGTACATATTAGAGAAGCCAAAGCTAGTAAAGTATGGGAATCCAGGAAACCCCATAGTTACCATAACCATTAATGAGGTCTCCATCGGAAACACTCTCATAGACCTAGGGGCAACCATCAATTTTATGACCGCTACTACCTTGGAACAATTACAGTTACAACCTCTTCTTCGACCTACCCCGACCATTTTGGAATTAGCAGATAAAACTAGGGTTATACCTGAAGGGATTTTAGATGATGTCATGGTTACTTTAGCTTCATGGGAGTACCCCGTAGATTTTCTTGTCATTCATTCAAAGGATCCTGCCAGAGGCCATCCCGTTATTTTGGGAATACCTTGGCTAGACACAACCAATGCATTTATTGGCTGTAGAGAAGGAGAAATGACCATCTCAAATGGTCTCTCTATCCAGAAGCTCACCATATACCCTCCATCTCAACCTATTATGGAGAATCTATGGTGGCTTGAATGTCCATATGAGAACGAAGACTGGGAAGAACTCGTATTTCCAAGTGACCATGCATGGGCACTTCAGGAGCACACGACAGAAAATGTGCTAAACCAATTAATTTCTGCTATCACATGTGTGGATTTTCCACAGTCTTTTCCCCAATTTGAGTACATGTTTGGGGAAGAATTTCAAGAACAATTGGATCCATCCATTTTGTCTTCGACATCTTTTATTTTCGAGATAGATGAATCTGCCATGTCTTATACTATGCCCTATGAGATTAGTCCAGGGAAATTTTTACATATAAACTCTGGGCTAGATGCAGACCAACAGAAAAAGTTAGTAGATATCCTTAAAAAACAATTAGGAGCATTTTCCTGGGAATGCACTGACATGAAGGGTATACACCCTGACACATGAATCCATCACATATATACCCAGGGGGAAGTGACACCTGTTAGGCAACCCCAGAGAAGGATGAACCCATCACTCAAAGACATAGTCAAGGAGGAAATCCAAAAGTTGTTAAATGTCAGATTTATCTATCCCATATCCGACAATAAGTGGGTATCCCCACTTGTAGTGGTTCCAAAGAAAGTGACCGGGAAATGGAGAATCTGTGTTGATTTCCGGGAACTCAACAAAGCCACTCTAAAAGACTACTTTCCTCTTCCTTTCATTGACCAAGTTCTAAATACCTTGTCCGGAAAGAAGTATTTCTCCTTTTTAGATGGGTACAGTGGGTACAATCAAATTCTTATAGCACCCGAGGACTAGGACAAGACTACCTTTACCTGTCCTTGGGGAACCTATGCCTATAAGGTCTTACCATTTGGATTGTGTAATGATCCTACCACTTTTCAATGAGCAGTATTAGGGATATTTACCGATCTTATTCATGATTGTGTGGAGGTCTACATGGATGACTTCACAATCTATGGCAACACTTACCAGGAAGCCTTAGACAACTTGGAAAAAGTCCTCATCAAATGCCAGAAAATGAACCTATCTCTAAGTCATGAAAAATGAAAAATGTTGTTAACTGAAGGAGTGGTTCTAGGACATCATGTTTCATTTGAAGGAATAAAAGTCGATCCTACAAAGATTGAGGTCATTGTTAGACTTCCAGCCCCCAAGACTCAGAAAGAGGTGAGAAGCTTTCTTGGACATGCCGGATATTACCGACAGTTTATTGAAAATTTTACAAAGATTGTTGCACCTATGTTTGGATTATTGATAAAAGATGTTGATTTTGTTTGGACTGAGCAATGCCAAACTACCTTTGAAACCTTGAATGCCAAGCTGTCTGTGGCACCAGTTCTTAGAGGGCCCAATTGGACTCTCCCATTTCATATATCCACTGATGCCTTCGACACTGCAATCGGAGGGGTATTAGGGCAGAAAGAAGACCAACAGTCCTATGCCATTTATTTTGTAAGCAAGAACTTGTCCCCTACCGAGTTAAACTACACAATCACCAAGAAAGAGTTCTTGGCAGTTGTTCATGCTATTAACAAGTTTCGTCATTACATTACAGGTTATGAAGTATTTGTACACAGTGATCATTCCGCTATTAGGTTCCTCATGAACAAACCTATAACTAATGGCCGAGTGACTAGGTGGCTCTTGTTATTGCAAGAATTTAATATTACTGTGCTTGACCGACCTGGGAAAGATAATGTAGTAGCTGACTTTCTTTCTTGAATAAAAAATGAGGATGGTGATATCCCTGTAGATGATAGTTTCCCAGATGAGCATATTTTTTCCCTTTCTTTCAATACCCCATGGTTTGTGGATATGGAAAACTATCTGGCCACTAGGAAGTTACCGTCTCATTTGTCACCTCATGAAAAGCGAAAAATTATTACACAAAGTGCTAATTACTCTTGGGTTGGTCATGATCGTTTTCGCACAGGTCCTGATTTGATTATTCGTAGATGTGTCCGAGAGGACGAGGTACCTGAAATACTACGAAGTTGTCATGATGGACCATGTGGTGGCCATTTCTCTGACAAATTCACATCATATAAGGTATTACATTCAGGTTACTATTGGCCTAGAATTTTCAAAGATGCTGCCAAGTATGTGAGAAGTTGTGATAGTTGCCAAAGGATAGGAAGACCTACGTCATCTGAAGAAATTCCTTTGCAGGCCCAAGTTATGATAGAACCCTTCGAAAAATGGGCCCTCGACATTGTAGGACCAATTTCACCCATGTCCCGTAGAAAGAACTATATCTTAGTTTGTACGGACTATGTAACCAAATGGGTAGAGGCAAAATCCCTATTTAGGGCCACAAAGAAGTCTGTTGTCGAATTCATCTATGAAGACATATTTACCCGCTTCGGTGTCCCTCGTGAAATTGTTACCGACCAAGACACTCAATTTACTTCCAAGATGATGAAAGAGCTAATAGAGAAATATGGGATTAAACACTGTAAATATTCTCCATACCACCCACAAGCCAATGGATAGGTAGAATCCACAAACAAAGTTCTGGAAGACATCTTGACCAAGACTGCTCAGTTACATAACCGAGATTGGGCTGATAGGCTCCCATAGGCTCTGTGGGCATACCGGACTACCTGGAGGAATACCATTGGGCATACCCCTTATGAGCTAGTGTATGGGAAACAAGTACTTTTACTTATAGAATTCCAAGTAAGTATCTTTCGTATTTCCACAGAGTTAGGATTGAACCTGGATGAGGCTCAAAAGCAACCATCCCTACAACTAAATGAGTTGGATGAAATCAGACTAGATGCCATCCAAAAGACGATAATAGTCCAAAACCAGAGGAGAAAGTGGCATGACAAGTTTATTAAGAAGAAGCACTTCTAGCCTGGTGATTGGGCTTTGTTGTTTGATTCCCGATTCAAAACCTTCAAAGGAAAACTTACCACCCATTGGTTGGGCCCTTACGAGGTAGACACTGTATATGACAATGGAGCTATAAAAATTAAAACAATTAACGATGGACAAGTCTCCTTTGTGGTAAATGGACACCGACTTAAATTTTATCATAAGCCCATTTCTAGAGAAGATTTTCTACAGGTCATGACAACTGACAAGGCATTGGCCTTAGTAGATGGGGAAGTCCCCCCTTGTTCTTGAAAAGTTTTTTAAAGATTTCCTACTGTATATATGTAAATAGTTTTTGAATTTTGTTAATAAGGCAATTCTAGAGGTTTTTGTAAGTAATTATTTCACCAGGAGTACACAGTCTCAAATATCTTTCTTCAAAACATTGATTATACTTGAATTTTGTGTCTGTTAAAGAATCAACTGAATATTGACTTACTGTAGATAGCCATATTTTTGCAAACATTCTCATTTTTAAGGCATTCTAAATCAGTTGATCTTGAAACTCTTCACCACTATATAAGGAAGTGATACCGTAACTATCAAGCCTAGAGGTCTCTCGTACAGTTTTTCCAAGAAACCCGAGTAAGTAAGCCAAGTGTCTTTATCAAAGAGTAACAAGGCGTTCTAATTAGCAGTTAGCCATGGAAACATCACAATAACTACAAAGGAAGAAAGTAAGTTGAGCCTAGAGATACTTTTTTGTTCTTTCTCAATGGTACCATCCACTACACACTAAATAGCTTGATTATATCATATCTTTAGATAGGCCATGTCCTCTTAAGTACTCCTTACATCAGGGCAACCACTAAAACAATATAACAAAAAGTCATTCTCTAACATAAATACCATCCCAAGTGAAGAAAAGAAAGAAAAAGTTGTTTTCAGAGTTGTACCCCCATCTTCTTGCATACAAAATCTTATATTAAACATATTAAAGGATGGAGGGCCAGTCTCTGAGGGTTTAAGAGGCTAACCCATCGGGATACTGAACATGTCTGCTAACATCGAGTATCGGCCTGTGGTATGACTAGTTAAACTCGCCGGAGTACTGAACAAGCTTATTGGCAGCGAGGCATTCTACCTAGAGAGGATGGTAATCTGACATAAATAAATAATAAATGTAAACTTGTTCTGATGTACGACATTACTTGCAAACAAAGATGACATGGAGTATGTATGGTTAAGCTAAGGTTAATGAATCTCATAAACTTGCCATTGGGAAATAACTCTAAGAATATCTTGAAACTCTCTTGCCTAGCTCTTCTTATCTATATATAGGATCTCTTATCCTATAGGTGGGGCCATATTCTAACTGTCTCGTCAGACCAAGCTGTGAAATTTTATATTTACACTTGACATACTGTAAATCTTCAGCTATTGGGGGATACTGACTGGTTTCCTATACTTTTGATTGTGAGGTGTCACAATACTTAAGTGTGGGGGAGGGGTTCATGAGCTGACAAATGATCATTGCCAAGAGAAATGAATCTTTGCAAGAATTTTTTTATTATTACCATGATACAGGTTATTACAACGATAGTCATGTTATTTTTGAAATGCTTAAACTCCTGTGTGCTATAAATTACTGAACACATACTTAACAGACCACTCTTTATCGGTTTATCGATCATTACAAGTTGCATGTTGTAGGTTTGAAAATACATTTTATGCTTGCTATAACTTGTTCATTATAGGTTTTTGAAATTATATGTCATATGCAAGAAGAATGAGTGAGCATGGAGCATTCTTCCTCTGCTAATTAACCACTATGGTTGTCAAAAATACTTTACATTTGTAGGCTATCCATTATAAGAGGTAAAAATGCACTTAACACAGAAGTACCGAATGAAGTACCGTATGAGGTACCAGATGAGGTGCCATATGAGATGTTGTTTGAAGTGCCAAATGAAGTGCCATACACACTAGTAACTGTCCTAGATTCCAGGTAACCATAATTCAATTCCATTCAATTATATTGGTTTCACGCATTGATTAAAAATGCTTCATATGGTTATGATCAAATGTCCGAGTCAACAGACTTGGACATTGATCTAATTATGCACCAGTACATTGCTCCAAGTCGAGCCTTTGAATTCGAATTCTTCACACATGGCAGCTCGCGCGCACATGTGGGCAATGTACTCCACCATAAGAGAACCCAAAAATAGGCTGGGCACTCTATTATCTCATTTTCCCTTGCCAATTGCTCTGCTATGCGTTAAGAAATCGCGCCCAACCTCTGCCATATCGTCCTCTGTCTAAAAACGCATTCAGCCTGTGCTAAATCCATGTCATTGCTTGGCTCGATCTCCCTTGCTTGTTAAATTTAACCTCTGTCACAATGCCCAGGAGATACGAACCCTCCTCCTATGTAGACTTGTTTTCCATTCCAGAATTTGCATAGTGCAGAGAAGTGTTTCTGCGTGCTGGTTGGGGGCCATTTCTGTCTAGCTTGCAGGGCCATGATGACGACCTCTCTATGCAATTTGAAGTTGGTTTTGATGGTAAGAAAACACATGTAGGGTCTCTCACCTTTGAAGTCACAGAAGAGTCCATTGCTTCTGCAACAAAGCTCCCAAGAATGGGGGATAGATGGTTCAAGAATCACCAATTGCTGCGCTCAAGTTACAACAGGGTGTTTAAGCCCGAATTCGAGAGAATTTCAGGAGAAAAAGGGTATGCTAAGGAGTCGATAAAGCCAGAATTGGTTAACCCCCTCATCGTCATCACAAGGTTAATTACATGTGAAGGTAGATACTCCACCTTCAAAGCTTGTCATTTTAGATTGCTGGCTCATTTTTTGTTCAACAAACCCTTGAACTTTCCCTTTTATTTTCTCAAAAGCTTGGAGAAGATGTCCTCTCAAGTAAGGAAAAATGTGACTAAGCCCCACAACAGTCTCTTCCACCATGGTTTGATCAAACTCCTCATTCTTACTGAACTAGAGAAGCAGGGGAAAAATTGGGATGCCTTTATCTACCAATTTGCAAACCCCCACTTGACAGTTAAGACCGAAAAAAAGCCACTTAGCCTAAAAAATATCTCTCCATCCAAGACTCGCTCTCCAAGAACCCCAAACTCCCTTGCACAAACCCTCTCTTTGCTGAAACAATACCAAAATCTTGTTGATAACCCTACTTCTTCTTCGGGTAAAAAGACCAGGAGCAAAGACCTAAAGAAGCCTATTGTTGACCCCCCAATGCCTTCACTCTCTCTTGATCCTACACCTAAAAATCTCCAAGAAGTAATGCAACAAGACTTTCCCATCATTCCTACAAACAAGAGGGGAGATAATCGATTTGGTAAGGGACCCTTTCGGAAGAGTACTCGGAGCACAAGAACCAAGCCTTATGCAAAACCTCCACCTACTTCGGATCCTATCCAAGTGTCCTCCGACCTTGAGAGCCCTCATAAGAAACCTAGAAAAGTCTCTGCAGATGGATTAGAGCCACTAAGGAAAACAAAATCAGAACCTACCTCACCTTTCTGATCTCCCATCACTCCTACTTCACCTATGCCCACTCTAGATCCTAAAATTGATAAATTGTCCACATTCCTCAAAGGATATAAGCCTTCCTCAGAGATCACCAATTCTGTTCCAACCATAGAGCAGCTACAAAAAGAAAACCATCAGCTTCTTCAACAATTGGAAGAGAGGAAGACAATAGATGCACACCTTCATCATGACAATGTAGTCCTTCAAACAAAAGTTAACTCCCTTCAACGGTTGGTTGATGAAATGACTAAATCTAACCGTAGCCTCAGAGCACAATTAAAGCAACATAAGAGGCACAATACTAAGTCTACACAACAAGAAGGAGAGGCTTCCAAAGCTGATCCTCCTCAGCAAACCTAGTCACGAGGGGTAACTTCTTTTTGTTTGTAGTGGGACCTGAAAAATCGTAAGTGTGGGGGTAATGTTTGGCCCGAGATATGATCACTTTCATGATGGTTATTATACATTTTTGCTACATGTACATATGCGTTTTTCATCTTTTAAAGGAGATTTTTGAAGAATTTCATGATAAAATAGTATGATTGCCATCAGGTACGTTCAATTCATGTTTAATGATTGAATCAAGTATAATTCATCATGTTTTATGGTTTCCAATAGCTAATTCACATTTTTTTGGTGTTACAGGGAAAAAAAACGCACTATGTTTCTAGTTCCGACACTCGATCCGGCACTCGTTCCAGCACTCTGTATTGCACATAAATGGATGGCGAGTTGGCAGTTATGGCATTGGCGGCCAGTGTTGGGCGAATCGGGAACATGGGTTTTTTTTGTCCTTATCCTCTCCAACTACTAAGCTCTAGACAACTCAGTTTTAGTTGTCCAAAGAAGGCGATTATTGGTTCGCTCCGTTTTATCTGTTAGGGCATCATTTATTGTATTTTTCCGAAATTAGAAGTGGTTCGACCCTCCTGTGGTCAACCACTTGGTTTGTAAATGTTATAAATACCACTGAGGTGGTCAGATGATTGTTAAGTAGAAGAACCAAGTAGCATAAGCATTAGAATTGCCAGAAAAACGATTTTGCTCTATTTTTAGTTTTACATTAGGAGAATTGTGCCAGAACTGCATTTTCAAGCTTTCATGGTGAATTTATCCTGTTGAAGTTCGTGGTGTGCTTTTAGGAGGTAGCCACGACTTGCTGGGGGGCCCACCAGCAATCTGGTGATTGATCTTATGTTTTTTTACGCATTTCTTAATTTAAATTGCTCTTTCTTACTTCCTGTATATGCATGTTTTTTAATTAATTAGTTTGTTGTAGCTTACTGTTTTACTTCTCTTTTGCAGGTTAGATGATGATATGTGTTATCATGTGTTGATTTTGTAGATTAGAAAAGGCTTGCAAGTCTCCATACTAACACCAAGTCTCCATATTAACCCCAAGTCTCTATATTAACCTCATGTGCATTTAGATGTTAAAATTATGCTTTGATTTATGGTTTTATAATCAAGTTGAAAACAAAGTTTTTTTTATAAARTAGAGTTTTATTTGGGTTTCCTTTGACAKGGATTTTGATGGATGGATAKATTTACTTCCAKTTTTTATAGTTTGCTTATCTTAGTKTTACATAGATTTCATTCACTTAGTTATTGGTTAATGTAATTGTCAATTTACTTCTTAATATCATAGTTTAATTTMTGTTTTTAATTCATTTTCTTATCATAGTTTGAATGGTTAAAATARACATAGTATAGTTTTATTTCACGCAATTTCCTTTCTTAGAATTAAAGTGCAATTGAATTTCTTAGTTAATGAATGAATCTAGTTTGCTTACATAGTGTAGAATTGGAATAATAACCTCGTTATGTTGTTGATGGTTCATACATGAATATACAAGGTATTTAACATTACTTTTATCATGGCTATGTTTTCATTGGATTGTTTACTCCATACCTTTCATTTTTCCATTGAGATTAGTGTTGAGCTTATACCATAGGAATTGTCCTTTGTTGTCAAGTGTCATCGAGATATCATCCGTCACCACCAAAGGCATTCACACAACCACTAGCATTACATTTGAGTGTTTCATAGATTAAAGATAGTTTCTTGCTTTCGTAGATTAGAAGAGATAGTTTCTTTCTTTCATAATTTAGAAAATAGTTTTATTGTTGCTTTGATAGATAGTAGTTTTCTTATCATAGATTAAGAATTAGTGGTTAGTCTTTCTTGCTTTCAATAGAATAGATTTCATTTTCATGCATTGCATTGAGCATTTAGATTTCCTTTCACGCATTAGAAATAGTTTTGCATTAGGCATTTAGTCCACTTGCCTCTTAGGCTAGATAGTTGTTCAATGATAAGTCTTTGCTTACTTGTCTATTTTCTTTAGTAGGATAGGTAGTTGTCTTTGCTTACTTGTCTTTTTCTTTAGTAGGTTAGTTAGGTGTCTTTGTTTACTTGTCTATTTTCTTTAATAGGTTAGATAGGTGATTTTGCTTACTTGCTTATTTATTTGCTTTCATAGGGTAGTTGCTCATTGAATGTAGGTTGGCAAGTTAAAATCGTTTGCTTTTGTCATTTGCTTATTGATTATTGTTGAACTAGTTTGCTTTACATAGGGTTTTACTTGCTTTCTTAGGAACTATCCATCGATCCTTGGCCCAAAAGTACTTAGGTTACCTAGTTTCAAGTTGCTTAGTAGGGTTTGCTCATTAGATAGGTTTGCTTGAGTAGATTAGCCTTAGATAGCTGCTTTCATTAGTTAGATTATACTCCTACCAACCTTTTACCTTTGGCATATGTTTTGCTACAACTCTAAGTTTACTTACCCCAGGTTGACAATTTAATTGAGGGTGGTTTAGTGTCTTTTTTAGTACATATAAATCACCTAACATTAGTCACCTCAAGGGGGCAATCCCGATGACCCTAGGAGGAATGAGATGGAAAAGGATGAATATAGAGAGGATGTCTCTAAAGGTCAATTACAAGTGGCTTGAAAGTCTTGTAAAAGAGTCTATAGAAGGTCCAAGGGTTGCCAAATATGTTGAGTAACCTGCAAATAGTGAAGTACCTGCCTGAGACATAAGAAAAAAAATCATATGATGCAATATGGAAAAGCATGTTAAGCTTGTTGTCCCTAATAGCAGTTGTTATTAACAATGTATATCAACAATAAAATGACATAATAATATGCGAGATAAATGTTAGAAATCAAGTGAAAGATACAAGAGAAAGACTAGCTAAACACTAGCAAAACTGAAGATTAAAGACCAAGATACTAGCATGATAAGATAAGGATATTGTACACACTTTTTGCAGAAATATTTATCATCATTATGGATATAACAATCAACTTATTACAGAAAAAAAATCAGCCACTAAAACTCCTCCAAACTTTGCCAAAAAGTGCGCTAGGCCAAGAAGTATAAGTGTGCAAACTTTGGGCAACTTTCAATAGTTGATTAGAGATTTATTCAAGCAATTAGTTTAGGGTTTATGCAGCCCTAATGGTTGAATATGCAAATTTGTAACAACAAAAAGAACTACCCCTTTGATGGGGATGCCCTAGTGTATGTGAGGTGCTCTAAGCACAAGGAACACAATCCCAGTTGCAAAAAATTAATACGACAATAAATTATGTTTCCCAATGCAATAATCTATTTCTCCATTGCAAGATTACTTTCTTTAGTTATGGGTTAGTGGGGTCAAAAAGAAAGAGATAGGACTATCAAACCCTTGCGGGTATAAATCCTCTTACTTACCAAGGTAAGTAACCTAGCTAGGGTTTGAAAATGAGGGGTGTGAATCCTCTTACTTCCTCAACAATTGAAAACGAGGGGTGTGAATCTTGCTTTGATAAAATCTTGATAATAATGGTGGAAAATAGGATAGGGGTGTATATCTTGAATTACCAATGATAATAACAAAGTAAAGAACCATACCATTTCAAGAAAAAGCCTTAACATGCCAATGCAAACCACCACAATAAGCTAGAAATGACCTCCTAAGAATAGTGAATCATCATAATCAACTCCAAAACCAAAGATAAACCATATCATAGCATAAGAGAGCAAAACCCCCAAGGGTAGAGAAAATTTGAGTCCAAGTACTTCTCACAAGAGGGAGAGTTATGATAAAATGAGATCTTATGATCTCTTATTTATACAAAATGTCACTAAGATAGTTTCTCCACATAATTAATGGTAAACCACAAGACTAGGGGTCAACAACCCTAATATTTCCCCTTTTACAAAGTAACATTAAACAATTCACTTTAATTTCACTTTTTTCACAAAGAAAACCCTAGTTTATAAAGACGTCACCCCTTTAGGGGATGTTTTGGCACTAGTAGAAAGTTGTTTGTGATGGAGGAGTGTAGAAGGGGACGTTTTGGCACTAGTAGAAAGTCGTTCGTGATGGAGGAGTGTAGAAGGTCTTCCCAAATCCACATGTAAAGCATCCAAGTGACTTCCTTCATGTTCAAAGACTCAAACCCCTCAAAAAGTCCTTGTGCCAATGCATGTCAACCTTACCACCAAACCCTAACCCCCCTAGGTGACGTCATGCCTATGGAGGTGATGTTTTTACTCTCCTAGGAAAAATGTTTGGCATGTGGGGGCTAGGTTATGTCATCCAAGTCATATTATAGGCCTCTGAGTTTTCATCTCTCTCATCCGGCATGTGGGCCCTTGGCATCCAACTGTGGGATTTAAGCCCCATGGAAGCCCAAGCTAGGCTTGTTCTTCCAAAACTATCCACCAACTAGGTCCTGCAAAGACAAAGAAGCATGCCCTCCAAGGATCTCAATTCATAACATCATGATAAGTAAATCCAATCAATAAATGAGTCACCTAATAATGTGCATAAAATATTACTATGTCAAACAATTAAGTGCTCAAAGACATTATGCGACTTTTCAATCTTGAATATGGGAGGGTTGACGAGGTGTCCTATTGGATAGATTTTTCCCCAGGTCAAGGAGTGTTTCCAAGATATCCCTCTCTAATCCATGTAAAGTGGATGAATCAGTTAAGGGCCAAGACTCAATGGGCATGGGGTTCATGACATACAAGGGGTTGCAGTGTCTCATTCGTGGGTGCCTTTGTAGAGGGTGTGTGGTACCTTCATTTGCAATGCGTGTTTTTCCAAGCCCATTATTTTTTCAGTCTTTGTTTCTTTCATAAATTTAAGGATAAGTTGAAGGCCATTGCCCTAACAGGGTGTCCAGATAACGATAGTGTCACCCAAAAATACCTAGAGGAAATGAGAAGGTTGGCTCATGATGAGACCCCCTTTTTCTCAGCCATGCAATTGAGTGCCATTACCCTGGTTTGGTGACCAGATGATAGTAATTTGATACCACTAGATATTCATGGACATGATAGGTCGGCTCGTGATGAGACCTCCTATCCCTGAACTAACCTTTTAAGCATTCATAATCATATTTCTTATGGGTCCCCCTTTTCTCAAAGATAAGTGTTTCATTGATTTCTTGGGTGATCCCCGGGAGAAGCATCTGGAAGGTTCATACATAGTATTTTATCTTTTACCCAACATCAATCCCTTTGGGCCTTCAACCCCTTCTTCCCATAGAATGAGGGACAACCCCTTCTTGGGTCAATACACCCTAAAATACCAGGAGATAAGGAAATGGGAGAAATAATGATGGAAAGTGGTAAGTATGGTCGGGAACTATACGATGGCTCTTCAAGGGAGTTCCAAGTAGCAAACCCATCCCCAAGGAAGACCACTTACTAGAGCATAATGTCAACCACCAAGGTGAAGCAAGGCAAAATGTTATAATGTCCAAGAATATATCATGAAATATAAAGTAGTCTAAGATACAATATACTCAAATGTCTCAATTATTGAAATGATACTCACCATAATACCTAACTTGTACCTCATGAATCAAGGCCCAGTGCCTTCTGGAAGCCAACTGGTGTGGTGGATGCCATCTGGAAATCTACGACATTTTTGGTGGTGAGAAGGATTCCCATCTGCGCAAAAGGATATTGCTAGTCATGTGGTATTTCGACCCTCCATATCTGCAACCTAAGGGCCTCGAGACATAATATGCTTAGTTATCCACAAAATGGGGATAACGGGACGGATGTGGATACATCACTTTTGGATCCAGTTTCAATTGATATTAGTGGAGTGAGTGATATAGTAGAACATATAGGATATAGGGTGGTACATGAAGATACAAGGGTGTGAAGTGGTATACAACAATATACAATTGTGTATAGTGGTATACACTGGGTTTTTGGAACGATTCCCCTGGGGAGACCTTTAGAGAGGGACTTCAGACATATCATTGAGTTTGGTTCACCTAGTATCGATGAGTGGATGGATGAACCTCATGGAGAGGTATATTCCTCAAAGATCTATCTTCAAATGGGATATCACTAGAGTAGGGACAGAGAGAAGGATACTTGTAGGATTGCTCTCAAATGTTACCTTGAGTTCTTGATCATACCATGGGGATTGACCAATGCACCTGACACTTTCCAGTCTTGTAGGCAGTGGAAGTGGCCTCTAGCGCTATCTTCTGATGCTAGTGGTATATTCAATGGGACATGGAGGGCTCACCTGAGTCAGTTGGGTGAGGTAGGAAGGAATATAACCAGATCATGGTTCTTTCATTTGGGCTATGTATTGGATCAGTTCATAGAGAATTCAACTAACAGGGTTGTGGATGTCATTATCCACTACAAAGTTCGCACACATGTAGTCCTTGAGTCCACACTTAGGGAGAATATTATGAGGGCTATGTGTGGTTCACCTTTGGTAGTGAATTCTAGTTACTCGTATGAGTATGAGGCATCACAGGTGACATAGCTACTTTCCAGGGAGGTGTGTAGACTCCACGGATTACTTGAGTACATTGAAAATTGTCGAGAAAGAAAATTTCTTGGTGCACTTTGGTAGAATCCGAACAAATTAGTAGGCACAAAGTTGATTCCTAGTACTTGGTTACCACCAGATGATGGCATACCAAGGACTTGGCTCATTTTGAATCAGATGGTTACAAGTGTGGCACAATAACAACTAGCAAGTATTGGGAGTGGTGGAATTACAATTTGGTGGTGGGACCCGAGAATTCATCTGAGTGATAGATTGATTTCAATGATGTTGATGATCGACAAAGCCGTGATAGTGATTGTNGGGATGTTGGTAGAGGGAAGGTTGAGACTTACTCTATATGGAAGGGCAAATATGAGGCTAGCCATGGATTTGCAGACTTAGACTTCCCTGAGACACCTTCATAGGGGAGGATTTAGGATAGTGGTTTTAGTCCCTTCAGGGAGTTCAACTTGGGGTTCCAAGAGAGGAGGACGTAGACTGGACACGTTGGTCCGACGATGATGATCAGAGTGGCGCAACGTTGGCATGGTGGTTCCTTTTTTGGATTAGTTTGGAACCCTAGGATTACATTGTTTGAAATTTCAACTACTTTTAGAGAAGAGAGCACCGATTTTGACTTTCCAGAGTTTACTTTTGGGATGCTTAGGAGTGGTTTCTTGGAGGAGTGGTCTTCCAAGGATTTGATCGAGTTTAGGAATCTTATGATTTCTTGGCTTATCATGAGTATTCAGGTGGATTCTTACATTAGGACCTTACATACCAGTGCTATGAGTAGAGGGTGCTTCACATCATAGAAGCTAGTTTAGGATCCTGGTGACTTTACCACCTACGATATTCTTGTGTTTGCATGAAGAGACTTTGTGGATGATGTGTTAGGATATTGTCTGAATGATGCTTGGATGATTTTAGTAGGTTGGGGGTGCTAGAGTATTAGGGATTTCCCTTTGATACTTGGAGACTAAGTGTCATGGATTCCCTATTAGTTTGTGGCCACATAGAATTATCCTAGATGTCTTATTTTAGAGTTGGTTTGAGTGACTCCACTGAGATCCAATAGTAGGATTTAATCCTCAACAGTGGGGAAAATTCCTCGAGGAATTACAACTTGGGGTTGCAGGAATGGAGGATGCATTCTAGGCAGGAGGGTCAAATATCTATGACCAAAGTGGCGCAACAACAACATGATGAGTCTTTTCTGGTGATAGCATGGGACCTTGGGATTTTATGGGTTGACATTTTGGCAGCTAGTATGGATGGGAGAGCGAGTTGTTACTTTCATGATCCTATTCATATGGTGAAGTGGATCAGTTTCCTAGGTTGGACATTCTATGAAGATTATATTGAGTCTTTACAATATCTGTTTTCTCTACTGATAGGTGACCTTCAGGCCCTCCCTGGTGTTAGCACATTGCATAATAGTATTGTGTGCAGTAGGTGCTTCACATATTTCAGAATGGTCTGGGACCTGGGGATCATCATTAGTTTTAGTTGGGTTCAACTTGTTGTTCTTATGAGTGTGATGGCATCGCTTGGGGACAACTAATCTTTGGGAAGGGAGGATTTTTCATGTCGCCATTTTTGGATCCCCTTGTTTGGAAATGGAAATGACTTCTATGGCTCATCGATGAAGAAAAAGGGAGTCAAAAAGGGTTATTTAATGCCACTTAGTTAGGAGATGTTATGTATTTAAAGTGACATTAAGGAAATCAAGTAACTTTAGATTAATAAGTTACGTAACCATTATTAAAAGTGACTTTTAATCTTAAAGTGAAAGTAAAAGGGGGGATAAGGGTCATATTTGATTTAGTCAAAACGAGGAAAGCTCTAGAAGTCATATTTGATTTATTCAAAAAGGGAAAAGTTCTAGAAGACAGGGAAGAAGGATAAAAGGAGGGGTAGCACTTCACTTTGCATCATGTGTTATGATTTGATCTCTCATTTTGGAATTCTCTTGGAGCCATTGTTTCCTTAGGGTTTAGAAAAACCCTTTCATCATTGTAGTTTGGTTTCGTTAGTGCAATATCCACCCTATCTAGACAAGGGAGGGATCCATCTGGGATTCAATTGGAGCTTCAATTTGGGGTTTGGTTTTCAGTTGGAGGTATCGACTTGTGCAAGAGATCGCAAAGCTTTCCGAAGGAGGCCGATTTCATATTTTGTAGGTACCGAGAGGGTTTCGTGACGACATACCAGGAGACATCCTCAATGGTTGACCGTGAGGGTCCCTTGAGGACCTCTATAAGGGGTTTTGGCGGTTGCAGCAAGCCATTTGGGTCAGATCCATGAGTTTGGAAGGCTATTTGCAGGGTGTACAGTACTGGAGTAGATTGTTGTAGGGATAGGATAGCCTTGGAGCAGTTGACATCATTTATTGGCATCATTCCAAGTTTTTTGTTTGAATTTGTAGTGTTTGTTGAAGCTGCTACAACAACCACCAGGGTTTTACTATTGTTGTATTTCCATTCTCCATTTATAATAAAGGATGCCAATGTTGTCATATTCATCATTTGTGTACGTGGATTACTGATATGATTGACAGAACTTTACTTGATGTAATGCATGCAAACTATTTGTGAAAAGTCTTACATCATCTTTTCCATAATATATATATGAGTGCAAATTGTTTAACAAAGGTACAAGACCAACAACAACATAATTTGCATAGTAAAACACTAAAATCCTTTCCTAGCATATTTGGGGATATTGCACTGACTTGATGAGAACCAAAACTTCAAAATGAGAACTCTAGCCCTTAAAACCCATATTTTTGGGTAAAAAACATCAAAATCAACCATCGTTTTGAAAAGTGGTGCAATCGATAACACCCTTTTTTTTCAAGTGTAAAATTATCATCTTTTATAACAATGGCCTTAATATATTTGTAATGTTGTCAACAAAAACCTTAAAATCATTTCCTGAATTGAAAAATGTTGCAAACAATAGTACCATTTTTTATTTTTTTTTTGAGGTTAAAAATACAACTTTTTTGAAGCCCCAGATTTGACAATTGGTACCGTTGCAACCAAAATCCTAAAACAACCCTCGAATAAAAAAGTGGTGCTCCTAGTAGCATCCCCTTTTTTCTAGGAATAAAATTGCAAGTTTTTTGAATTTGTGGCCTTGACAATCGGTACGCTTGGAACAAAAATCTTAAAACCAATGCTCAAATAAGCACCCTCTTTTTTTGGCTTAAAATTGCAACATTTTAGAAATCATAGTTCAATAGCCCAATACTATTGCAAATAAAACTATAACAAAAAAAAAAAAAACTCCAAATGAAAAAAAAATTGTTAAATAATTAAAAAAATAAATGAAATATAAACATTTTAAATTAAAAGAAAACAATAAAAACAACCTAAAAAAAACTTTTTAAAAACTTCTGAAAAAATAATAATAATAAAATAAGTTAACAACACCCCCACCATCCTTAAAAAAAAATTAAAAAACAATTTAAAAAATGAAACAAAAAATCAAATATACTTTTATTTTTTAATAAACATATATTTTAAAAAATATTAATAAAATTAGAAAAACCTTAAAATAAACAAGAGAATTTTGGGGAGAAGGGTGATTCCACCCGTTCTTTTTCAAACACTTCTTTGTTTATTTTTTGTTTTATATGTTTATTTAAAAAAAAATTACTTTTCATTTTTTTTTTCATTTTTTGTTTTATATGTTT
>ML815711.1:79641-90055 GCA_009831015.1 Picea engelmannii
TTAAGATTTGAAAATGTCTATAAACTTAACCTTCCAAGTATTTTATGCAATAAACTTCTTGTGAAAAACATTTAAGATAGACTAATTGCTTTGAAAAAAATAATAAAAACTTAGTGAGATACATGGTAATTGTAGGCGTTGTTTTTGTCCCATATTAGAAGGAAGAGAGCTTTGCTATTCTATTTCCATGGTGTCAATCAACTGGTGAATCGTTTCCTCATTCTTATGGTCCTTCTGCACAAAATAAGATGAAGCCATTTGGTTTGATTTCGTGGACTAATCATCTTTCCCAAGATTAATAACCATGTTCTTTAACATGGTACACTCTACTTTCAGTATATCAATTTTTTGTTTCTGTTGAACCAATTAGTTCATGATTATTGTATTATGGGAGGTGCAATTACATTTATTGTTTCGCACCTTAGTAGTTACTAAAAACAAAAAGATTCTATTTCCTTGAATATCATTTTCACGTTTTCTTCAAATTAAGAGAAATTTAAAATCTAAAATAAATTTCAAAACAAAAAATATACTATTAAAATCAATTTTACAAAAACCATTCACATTTTAGAAGATGCCATCATCTTTTAGAGAAGAGTTGACATTGCTCGAGTAAAAAATGTTTATTTGTCACATTATAAATGGTAGATGAAAACCTATAATTAACTATAACAATGCTTTAAAAAAATACCCATAATAAAAAAAAGTACTCACAAATCAATTTTGAATATGATATAAATATTCCCACAAAATAAAGTACTTTACTTTTGAATATATATTTTAAATAAAGTACTATGTCCATTTATACAATGCATATTTTATATAGAAAATTTCAATTAAAAAATATGATAAAATAAATTGAATTTGAAATAAATTGATAAATTAATCATGTCATGTCATTTCATATATATATATATATATATATATATATATATATACACTTGAAGTAAGTTTATATTACATTGAATGTTTTATATATAATATATAATATTGCATAATATATCTTGAATGCATTATATATAGTATATGATATATATCAAGGGTTCAACGTTCATATTACGTTGAAGTATTTTTTTTTTTTTTAATAATTCAATCCATAATTTCTATTATCTTAGAAATAAGAAGTTATACAAAACGGTGTTTGGTCGGCCACTTGGGAAACCCGACCAGGTGAAAAATAACAAGTTCAGTCCGACCTGACAGGTTTTAAGTTAAAAAAATAAAACCAATGACACTTTGCCAAAAACATTGTTTACTAGCCTATGCATACAAGTTCTAGAACCTTGTTTATGCCTATAAATTGGTGGGGCTGTCGCCCTGCACCTATCTAAGCTATTAAACAAAAAAAAAAAAATCCAAAACATGAATTTTATTGAATTGGACCCGGAGGCTCCTCGGGAGGAGGCATTGCATCATGCGAACCAATGTCCATGCTGCAACTCGGCCCAACACCATCCACGTTTACGCTCAAGAGACGGTCCACTTTCCTGTTGATCTACAAAAGCTCCATTTTCATTTCATCCAGTCGTAAAAAAAATTCCCCATGAGCCTCATTGCGTTCTACAAGCACCTTTTCCATCATATTTTTAAGCAACCAGTATAAGTCCACCGTTCTGGTATAGAGGGTGACGTGCTCTCAATAAGAAACCGGATCTGGAATCCACTGCCACATCTCGACATCGAATGAAACATGGTCAATAAACCTACAAAGGACATGGCCATTGGCCTCGACGAGATCGAGCTCTGCTCTAATGTGTCCGATGGGGGCAACAGTGGCCCTGGTGATACGCTCAACAACCCCACCTCTTCTACTGCGACCCCTTTGACGATGTCCCCTATGAGGCATGGTAGAGGCAAGGACTACGGAGATAGGAGAATAACCAAGAGCCAAAGAGTGGTGACACAACGCGACACTGAGACAAGTGAGATGCAAAGTTGAGGTGAGACATGGAGGTGACCAAAGCATATGGCTATTGAAATGAGAGTGAGTGCTCAAATTAACCTTCCTGCGAAGTTGAGAGTGGGGAGTAATGTCATCAGACGATGCCATTACTCTCTATGAGTTCTTGGAAATCATAAAATTGGCTGGATGAATGAATGCAAGCCTAAGAATAATAGTCCCCATGTGCGGAGTTATGTTTGGCAGTAGGGAGAAGTTAATCTTGTTGACGCGAGCTCGTGGAGATGGAAGCATTGTTGCCATTAGAATGTACTATGTCGCCAAGTGTAGGGGGATCGTGTGGTGGTGATTGTTGCATGTTGCGCTTCCCTAACACCCCATCTGGGTGGTTGAAGTATTTATGTTGTGGTTCTATATATTATGTTCTATATATAAGATACAATATTTTATAATATATATTGAACGTATTATATATAGAGAGTTCATATTACGTTGAATTATTTGTGTTGAGGTTTTATATATTATGTTTTATATATATAGAAAGTTCATATTACATTGAATTATTTACGTTGGGGTTATATATATATATATATATATATATATATATTAATTTTAAATATATAATATGTCTTTTATATATTATTGTATGATTTAAGAGGTATATATATATATATATATTTTACAAGAACAGATATTATATTAGGAGAAAAAACTGTCACAGGGTAGAGTACAAAAACAGGAGGCCAATTAGCCAGTCCTTTACAACTAAAGATTTGATGGTGATAAAAAAGTGACAGAAAGATACAAAAACCCTGCTCTGGGCAAAGTTACAGAGTCTTCAATACATAGCACAAAAAAGAGGCTCATAAAAACACTAATGGAGCTTGAGAGTGGTGTTTGACACCTTGTCTTCTGTTGAGTTGTGCTGAGTGATTATCACCTGGTTGACTTCCCTGCTGCTGGTTGTTGATTCGATTGAAGATTGAATATGGTCACCATGCCTGTGTTCTTCCAGTTCCATTTTAAGCCAATGAATTTGTCACCTTTGTTTCTTGAGGACTATGTCCATCTGTGCAATTTCCCTATCATGTTGTTCAGAATTGGATACCACCTGAGGTTATAGCTATTGAATATTGTTGTCATGGGAGACAACTTGATGGTCTAGCCGATGAATTTGCTACGTGTGGGCTTCACAGAGGTCTCTCTGCATCTGCAAATCCTGCTGGACTTGATTAATCTTGCAATTCAAACAATATATTTTTTAAGGGGCCCTTCTCCAGATTGGGGCTAACATCTCAAAACACAAATTGACCACTGAAGATGGAATAACACTTGAAATGGTAGGTTTCACAAGTAAGGTTGATGAGGCACGTGGTGGCTTGTGAGATCGACAATCATCAAATACCATCGCAATTTCAAAAAATTAAATTTAATGTATATTGAATTAATCCATCTTGGGTTCAAAAAACTTATGGAAATTCTTTTATGAATATAGGAGGGAGATTTAACAAACCAATTGTAGCTCTTCTTCATGGTAATGGAAAAAATTGCTCGGTCTCTTGCGTTTTCAATATTCCTTGTTGGAGGTTCCTGGATGCTTTGGCTTGGGAATCAACTTGACTATTATGGTGCCGAAGAACATGGAAGAATGAGATAGAACACAACTTCTTTGCTTCCTCCATAATTCGATCAAACATATGATGATGAGAGAAGGAATGACATGAGGAAGGGTTTTGAATCCCTTTGATGACGAACTCTGAGTCTCCTATTAGAATTATCTCACAATCTCGCTGGGAGTCAAGCGATATGAATCCAATATAAGCTGCCAATATCTCTGTTTTATTATTGGATTGTCTTCCCATGCCCCATGCATACCAAATAAGCTCATGTCCATTGACTACTCCTCCCGCTCCTGCCTCCTCTTTAAGTGGTTTAGATTTTAATTAACAATATATTATATAATTAAGAAGTCATGAATTCATATTTATATTTTATTTTAAGTTATTCAAGGACAAAGGATAAAGGCATTAGTTCTTTAAGGACAATGACCTTTTTTGAAAATCTCACTTTATTTATAGTCATATATTTTCCTTTTATTCACATCAATATATTATTTTTATTAAGTTTATTATTAGAAAATTTTTCCATTTAACTCAACCATAGTCACATGGACTGTGTGCAAAAAGTGAGTTGTAAATATACATCCCCCACAAAATGACTAACTCATAATATTTTATTATATCTCTTAGGAGACTCATATTATATCTCAAAATTCCCCTAATTTGAAGGGGTTATGGATATCCTTGAGGTCCTGGTAGTCCATTACATGGAGAGCTATAATAGAGGATAGCTAGGATAGAATTTGGCCAAACTGTGCAAGATATAAAGAGTATACAAAAAATAGAAAAAACTAGAAGCCCATTTCCCTCAAAGAGAAGATGCTCACAATAGAAGATAGAGATATAGAACTCAATAACATACTTGCTTAGGGAACTTTATGAACTTTCCAAAATAGCAAGTAATAGCTCTGAAATGAATTGGAAGCCATAAGGCACAAAGACCTTCGAAACCAATGAGATTTTCCAAAGAATAATCTCCAGAGAATTGAAGACCAACTAACTATCCCTTGAAGAAAACCAATTAAAAAAACTTGTAATCCATATTCCCAGAGTAAAAACCAAAGAAACAGAGAAGTGATTACTCAATTGGTTCTAGAATGTCTGCTTGTTTGCCAATTCTAAATAAGGATTAGAGTGTAATCCCACCTCACTCATGATAATTCATGATGGTAGATTCAAAAGCCTAAATAAGAATGAATTCTCACATGCAAAGGGGGTGAACTGATGTCCTTTTTTATCCTCTCCCTACCATTAAACAATGTTGTAATGATTTTTTCCACATTTTTACTAAATGTTGAAAACATGTGTCTTAACTCATGGGGTCAGGTGACTTCATGCAAAAAGTTACTTAGGGGATGATAAAATATATGAACCGCCCCCATTTTTCTTAAAGTTCCTTTGTTAATATTTATGGATTCATTGGCCAATGAGTCAGATTGCGAATTTAACTTCATTAGGACTTGAAATAAAGAAATTTTATTCAGACTAAGAGCCTAATTGATCTAGGCGATGATTGACACAAACTTGTTATCTACATGCATTTATTTTGAGATCATAATGTTTATAATAATGCTCAAATCCCCTATCACAATCAGAGAGTGAACATTGCATTCCTTTGCGATGAGAAGGCCTTGAAGTCAATAATAGTCCTTCACTTGATTATATGTAGCTATTCTAAGGCCCCGAACAAAATTTTCTCCATTTTTCCTTCAAGATCTAGTAAGATATTGCTCGCTCTCGCCACCCTTATTTAAAAAAAAATATTTAACAAAAAAAATCATGTTTTTTCCCATTTGGGGGTTTTCAATCTTTTTTTATTTCTTCTCTTTTTATTTTTATTTAGTTATTTATTTTTTTCAATTTTATTTGCAATAGTATAGGGATTTTGGGCCATGGATTCTAAAATATTGCAATTTAAAGCCTAAAAAAAAAGGGTGCTACAGATAGTGCCTCTTTTCAATTTTGGTGTTGGTCTTAAGATTTTGGTTCCAAGGGTACTTGTTGTCAAGGCTACAAATTCAAAAAATGTGCAATTTTATCCATAGAAAAAAAGGAGGGTTCTACCTGGAACACCATTTTTTTTATTCGGGCGCTGATTTTAAGATTTTGGTTGCAATAGTACTAGTTTTCAAGTCTAAAGGTTTTAAAAAGTAGTCTTTTAACCTCAAAAAAAAATAAAAAATGGTGTGGCTATTAGTGCCATTTTTCAATTCGATGATTGATTTTAAGGTTTTTTTCGACAACATTATAAAGTTGTTAAGACCATGGTTGCAAAAGGTGGTAATTTTAGCTTTAAAAAAAAGAGTGCTACTAGTAGCACCACTTTTTGAAATGAGGGTAAAAATAGCCACTAAATATGACCTCTAAAACAATGAGAACTTTAAAGGATTATCGTCAAGTTGATAACAATGTTTATGTAATACATTTCTCTGTAGGCTAATCCTTCATGCACATTAGGTTGGGTAACTTCGTTAAGTAAATTATTTTGCATATTCACCTTTCTTAGAGATTCTCTTTGAGTTTGAATTATTGTCTTCATTCTTGCAATCTGGTAGTCTTCGAATCTTTGTTTTGTTTCATGGTGATATTTTCATTTATAATTATCTACTATGTAGATTTGGAACATATTTACTTATTTAATCACCTGTTCTCAACTTTAAATCTTCTGAAGAAGCTTCTTTTGATTTTCTTACTTGGTAGTGATACATGTAGACTTTGTAAAGTTTTCTATGGAATGTAATCTCAATATAAGTCCATATTAAAATATGTAAAGTTAAGTCATATCATCTACCTTGAGAATAAGACCTTGAACCTTGTGCAGTGTTGTTGAAAAGGAAATTAATGCAACTAATTATCTAGTGAATTTAATAATTTAGCCTTTACTAAGCTCACATATTAAAATATGTAAAGTTAAGTCATATCACGTACCTTGAGAATAAGACCTTGAATCTTGTGTAGTGTGGTTGAAAAGGAAATCAATGCAACTAATTCTCTCGTGAATTTAATGATTTAGCCTTTACTAAGCTCATGTAGAGTGTCCCCTCTTGAGATGAAATGAATAATTTTGAGCTTTTTCTCCTTAATTGGGTTTAATTAGAGTTTTGTTGGTGGAGCATATTATGCATGGATTTATAACTTGTATGCAATAAGAGTCGGTAATACCTTATATTAACCTTTCTTATTTTTTTTTTCTTATTTTTTTTTTTCCAAAGCACAAGTTTCATTGTTGGTTTTCACTTGTGCTTTGCCTCATGATGCTTCATGGAGGTTTTTATCTTGAGAATATATTATATTCTTTTATTTCTGTAAACTTATATTTTTTTCTTTTATTTCTATAAATCTATATTTTTTTCATTATAGGTTTTCAATTAAATATTTGTCTTAGATGTTTCAAAGGAGGTTTTCATCATTAGATGTTTACATTCATCATTGAAGGCTAAAGAAAACAATCCTTGCTACAAGCACCAATTTGTATAATTGCAGGCACCAATTTGCACTATAAGAACCCACTTGTTGATAAAGAAGGCACTGAACTTCAATTTAAGCACCAACTTACAATGAGGACTTCAATCCTCTTCTGAGCTCCACCCTGCCACCCTCAAACATTCAAATTTTTCTTTCTTCCATTCTCTTAGAGCCTCTACTCTTCGCACTTCTACTTCCATGCACTTCTTGCTTCGCTCTTCACACATCCATCACACCCCACAAACCTAGATTCTTCGTTACATCATCCCACTTCTACTCACTTTTTTAAACGTCATAAGACCTTGGATATTTATATAAAAAGATGCACCCAAATATTTGTCCACATATCCAAAATGTACTCGTGAGGTTGACTCCAGATCTCCATTAAAACTAGGTTGCACCATTTCTTCTCAGACTTGTGCAAGCCCCTTATTTTCTTGTTGGATTTGTTCATGGGCTTCTATACTCAATAGTCGTCGGATCATTTTTGTGATTAATCCTCAACCATCAATCTGATCTTCTTCGTATCGGGACCACCAGGATGTCGAAGCACTCAACATCATCATGACGTTCAACAATCGTCTAATCATCTCTTCATTTTATTTCATCCATCGATTATTCACAGCCCAACAAAACACATATTATAGGCCTTATCACTCAGTAGTTGTTTGATCAATCCTTGATTAAATCCTAGTTGTCGATCTATTCCTTCAGGACCACATGGAAATACCATTTAATTCATCGAAGTCGTCAGATCTTCTTCTCAAATATATCGTGGCCATTGATTTGTTCTCTACCCATCAAAATACACAATGTAACCATAATGCACAACAACCATCTGATCTGGACCTTGGATTAATCTCAACCGTTGATCTCATTCACCATGAGTCTGAGATGTATCTTTTAATACTTTTGTGGTCTCCAAATAACACTCTCAAGTTTTGTTGCACTCATTTTGCACCCACACTTAGACACATTTCCAAACATTTCACTATGAGTCTTTTGGACCGTCTGATTAGTGACACATGGCTATTTTTTGGGTCGTCGAATCTTCTAACACATGGCTACCTGTTGGGCCATCAGATATCCTTCCGGACGATCCGATCTGTGACATGTGGTGACCTCCTAAGTCATAAAATATCTTACCTTCTGGGCTATCTGATCTCTCATTCTTGGTACCTAATCATTTGTTCATACTTAGCCTTCTTCATACTTAGCCAATTCTTCTCCTTCATTCTTGGTCGATTCTTCTTCAAGATCTTACCGCGGGACTACGAGATTTCCTCTTATTCTTCTCGTCTTCCCAATATTCTGTCGTGATCACTATCTCCGCGAAGTCTCAACACCTAGTCAATTTTCCTATTCTTCGCATAACAACTGGTCTACGTGACTTGCTCTCATTCTTTACATACCTATGATTCTACTGCTCATGACATCTCAACACTTTGTCATTTTTCGAGACTTCTCTATCCATCCAATTATTGGTACTTAGTTGTTTTTCCTTTTGATATTTTATGTTCCATACTTAGTATTTTAAGTTCAACTACGGAAGCAGATTTTGTCACACTACTTTGAGAAGTTCTCTTTTGTTCGTTCGTTCCTCTGCCATCCTATACTTAGTCACATTTCAATATTTCACTGAGGGTCACATGACTATTGCATTTATTTGATTCTTGTGGATTTGTTCATTTGTTCGTCATCTTATACTTAGTCATATTTCAATATATCACCTCTAGTCGTGAGACTATTGCATTTCTTTGATTCTTGTGGCCTTTTCCGTTTGTCTGTCTTCCATACAACACTTAGTCATTTTTCATATTCTTTGTGGAATGACGGGTCCATGGGATTGCTCTTGTTCTTTACATACCTCTGATTCTCCGCTGCCCTGCAACATCTTGATACTTAGCCATTTTTCCAAGATTTCACCGCTGGTCCAAGGGGCCGTAATATTTCTCTTGTTATTTACATACCTTTGATTCTCCATTGCTCTGTGATGTCTTGGGAATTAGTCATTTTTGAGTTCCCATCACGTGCCTCAACCATTTCCTTATATACTCTCGATATTCCACTACTTCATTATCCTCGTAAGATCTTGATACTTAGTTGTTTTTCGATATATCTCTTGTGTTGATATGGAAGATGAGTTGGTTGTCATCTGGATGTCTTCTTCTATATTGGATGATATGGCATCGACTCGTGTCCTGACACATGGCACCATACGTGAAATCTGCAAATTTTCTTGTTATATTGCTAGCGTGGACTCCTTCTGCTGTGGTGTTATTCTAACCAAACATGTGGCATTGACGTAGCTTAGCTAGCCCACCAAGTGTTGAACCTTAATCTTTGATCTTAACCATTGATTTCTGGAGATGAACGGTCATGATTTAATCACTACAAAAGTTAATATTTTATGTAAGGTTCCATAGCTCTTCCGCTCACTTTAATTCAAACTAAGTGATAACGTGTTTCCATTATAAACTTTTTAAACTCGATTGTCCCAGTGAATGTGGGATATATTGACTTTTCCATTTCTTTGGTCTTCTATGAGCCGTGATTACTCTACAAAAAAGATCTTCCATAGGGTTATCTCGTCCATCTTTCTCCTCTTCTACGGTCTTCTTCGCCACATAGTTTTCTTCGTTCAGCTTCCAATTTCACCATCTTTCCATATCCCGAATTCTCTGGGATTGATTGTTCACACTCATCATATCTTCATACAAAATTTCATTTCTGTGCATAATACATTCTCCTTGTGTTTTGGATGTTTTCTCTATTTGTATTTAATTCCTCTTTTCCAATATTCACACAGAGCTGATCAGGACGCTTCTTGATCTCCTCTTTGTCTGTAGTAGTTTGAATGATTCCTCTTTGGTTGTTACTGGTTTTGGTTTGATCCTTGAACCTATCAGTATCCCTCTTCTTCTAATATCAATGACATCCTTTAACACAATTTCCAACATGACATATCCTTTTATATCAATGACATATGCAGAAAATTATCAACGCATTGTATTCATTTATCATTGATAAAAATCGGTCTCCCCCTGCCTATAGTATTAATGACATCCTATGACATCAATGAAAACACATTTTGAACAATCTCCCCCTTTGTCATTGACTAAAACACTAATACTTGGTTATCTTGATGCTCCTCTGCTTCTTGCAAGTCTCCCCCTTTCTATGTACTCTCCCCCTTTGACATCAATGGAAAAGGGATATTCTCCTTTTTACATTGTATGATTTATTATCTATTCTTCAACCAACAATCTACTTGTCTTACTACAACTCCCCCTGGGTTTGTGCTTCTTCATTATTATTTTTATTATCACATATATGTTCTTTTATCTGCATGATTATTCTTCATCTTTAGGCTTCTTTTTGGAAAAATTATTTTCATCACTGTCCTTTGACATAAAGAGTCACTTCATTC
>ML815712.1:1435-46392 GCA_009831015.1 Picea engelmannii
AAACGTTTTCATAATCAAGAAAGGACCCTTTGCAACATGCTCAAATGCTTCAATTATTAAAGTGACACTTACCTAGAGACTGGACTTGTTACCTCATGAAGCAATACCTACTGTCCTTTCTGGGACAAGTTGGTGTGGTGGACACTGCTACATTCCTGATGATGAATGGTGATGTGTGGTGAAGAGGAGGAGCTATGCCTGCTCAATGTGGGCTCAATTGGTCATATGGTTTTCGACACTCCATGTCTTCCACCTGCGGGCCTTAAGACATCATCCCCTTAGTTACCCCTAGGATGGGGATGGGGGTAACATATGGCTCCTAGATGGGGACATGTGCTCACTGTAGAGTGCATGTGAACCTCAACATATCCTGGTAAGACCTGTGCTTACACATAATCAAGTGAGATATTAGAGCATCGAGGGGTGGCTTGCTCACCCTTTATTCATATAATCAAAACTTCAAAATTTAAAAATTGACAACTATTCCTTAAAAAAAAAAATTTGCATTTTTCAAAACTTCTAACTAAAATGTGATATGTGATATGATTCAAACAAATATACCACAATAGCTATGCAAAAAAACAATAAATCAATATGTAAAACAAAGCACATAAAAGCAAATGCAACTACACTATGATGAACACACAAATGCAATGCAGGAAAACAAATGACCTACTTACTTACCTGGGGCCTAGGGCCCACGAAGATTAGGTCTCGCCAACAGAGGGTCGGGGGATAGACCCATCAATTGGTAATGGAATCTTCCTTCCATCCATGGAAGATAAATAATAATTACCCTTCTCATACTTCTTCTTGACAACATAAGGGCCAAGCCATAAAACTTCATTTTTCTTGTTATACTTTGGCTATCCCTTCCTCTTATCCCACATGAGTGCAAGGCTTCTGATCTAGATTTAGGAGCGGAACAAACTGATTAACAAACTGAATACAATAAACACAAAGATATGGAGAATAACACAAATATCCAGTGAATAATATCTTCTATTAAATAATGAAATAGGATGAAATTGTAAAACTGCAGAACTGAAACTTGCTCAAATGGTGGTAGCTATCTCTGAGAAGAGATGTGGCTGCTACGCGCATCCGTCTGAGAAGAATGGATGAGAATGAGGATCCATAGGCCTTTTTGATATTACTCATGAATTCCAAAACCTTAGACATCCAAAAACCTAATCCTAACAGGTGAAACGCCAAAAGTCCTGTGGGCCCTATAGGTAAGTTGGTGTAATTTGGTACCTCAACTTCCTAGGGTCATAACTTTTGCATACTACCTCTGTTTTAGGCGCGTAATAGCCGGTTGGAAATGTATTTCAAAGAAATACACATTCTTTCGTCAAACTCTAACTCAGTCTACAGTTTGATTGTGGCGAGACAAAAAAACAACGTTTAGGGCCCCAAAAACGGCCTCGAAAGTACAACAAGATGTGCTGACATGAAAACATACAAAATAAGCCAGTTGGATTAGGCAAGAGGCCACCCATATCCACCTGGAGGATGTGTGGGGCTTCTGACAGCCCCAAAAGTGTAGAACCCACAATTACAAAGCAATACAGAAGAACGTGCTGAACACAAATGGACACGAGGAGCCAGTTGGAATAGGTGGGTGGCCACTAATATCCACCTGGATCAATCCTCCCCCCTTAGGAAGAAATGGTATCCATTGTGTTGAGTTCCCCCATCAGGTGAGGAAATGTTTGCTGGATTTGGCCCCGAGTGAGCCACTTGCTTTGGTGTAGGAGTTGCCCTACCTTGACAACCCGATAAAGTTGGATCCGCTGCTGGTGAGTGCCCTTGACTTGTGTGTCCACAATATGATTAGTGGAGGCCTGTTCCATGCAATCAAGGTTGAGCTTTGCTGGTGTCAGCTATTCTACAATCTCAGAAGTGTCCAATAATGGTGGAAAATATGGTCGAAGGAGGTCCACATTGAATACTGGATGCAGAATAAGGAAGGGTGGAGTGTTGAGCTCAAAATCATTGCTACCCACAACCTTGGTGATAGTGTAAGGCCCATAATGAAGTGGGTGAAGCTTCCAATGGGGCCCAATGTGTCGCTCCTTCTGCAGATGTAACCAAATTTTTTCGCCAACCTGAAACTGGTGTGGTACCCTGTGTTGATCATGGTGCTGATTGTACTTAGTATTGGATTTTTGCAAAATCTCCTGGACCTGTTGGCTGATGTGTTGAATCCGCTCAATGAATCTGGTGGATTTTTCGATTGCAGACTGATCATGGGAAGAGTCTGTCTGTGCAGTGGAAAGAGGGAGTGCAACATCAATGGGTCCCAAGGGTTGGAATCCTAGACCCACCTGAAATGGGCTATGGGTGGTGGAACTATGAAGAGCCCTGTTGTAACTGTGTTGGACATAGGGGAGACTCTCATCCCAAGTACGTGGATGCTTAGAACTACACATGCACAGTATGTGCACAATAATCTGATTGATGACCTCTATTTGGCCATCGGTTTGGGGGTGGAAAGTAGTTGATTTTGTGAGCTTGGTGTCCAACATAGACCAGAGACTCGACCAAAAGGTGCTGAGGAATATGTTGTCTCGGTCGGAGATGATGGTTTGTGGTATCCCAAAGTAGACCCAAACTCGTTCGAAGAAGAGCTTGGCAATATTTGCTACTATGAAATTCTTCTTCTAGGCTGTGAGGATGTCCATCTTTGAAAACTGATCAACAACCACAAACACACAATCATTTCCTTGCTTGGTGATGACAAGCTATACATGTAATCCATTGAGATGGATTCCCAAGGTTGCTCGGGAATCAAAATAGGGGTATATAATCTTTGATTCTTGATGGCTGACTTGGAAATGGCACAGACAATGCAAGATCTGATATACTTGCTGATGTCATGTCAAATTTTTGGCCAATAAAAATGTTTTTGAAGAACAACCGCAATTTTCTCTACGCCAAA
The DNA here is from genome assembly GCA_009831015.1 of Picea engelmannii. Lineage (NCBI taxonomy): Eukaryota > Viridiplantae > Streptophyta > Pinopsida > Pinales > Pinaceae > Picea > Picea engelmannii. The sequence continues at coordinate 4,380 of ML815712.1, forward strand.
ATGTCCTGCCACCCCACTGTAGTGGGCTTCCCAAATAATATTTGCACGCTTGCTTATAGGAACAAATAGATGGTCCAGGTGGCATAAGAGTCCATCCTGAATGTGAAAATCAGTGACAATTGCTCCTGTACCCAAGAGATGATATGTGGTGGAGAAGTTCGGATCTTGCTGATAAAGTTGGGGCCACTCAGAGGCTTCATGTCCATAGGAATGGAGCACAGTGGTGAGTGCAGCCACAGGGGGCCGACTGAGGCAGTCAATGACATGATTGGAGATACCTGTCTTTTACTTGATGTTGAGATGAAATTGCTGCAGGTAGGTGGACCACTTCTGATGGCAGTCGTTCTGCAATTTTCCCCGTGTCTGTATGAACTGTGGAGGCTTGTGATCAGTGTGTATGATCGTCTCTTTCCCTAGAATGTAATGTTTCTATTGACGACAGGCTTGTACAATGGAATACATTTCCTTGTCATAAGTGGGGTATTTCTGAACAGTATCGGAGAGTGTCTCACTATGGTATGCCACCAGATGCCCGTGCTGAGTGAGAACTATGCTCACAGAATAGTCAGATGCATCAGTCTCAATCTCGAATGGTTGTTGCAGATCAAGCAAGGAGAGTACCGGACCTGAGCACAGGTGATGCTTTAGATCATCGAATGCTCGTTGTTGCTCCTTCCCCCACATGAACTTGTCCCTACCACTGCCCTTGGTCATCTGGATGAGGGCCCATGCAATATGGGAGAATCCCAACACGAACCACCGATAGAAGTTGGCTAGCCCCAGAAAGCTCCACAACTCAGTCAGTGTGGTCGGGGCTGGCCAGTAACGGATGACTTGGATCTTAGTTGGATAAACTTGTACCCCATTCTCATCAACAATGTAGCCCAAGTATTGGACCCTGTTCATGCCAAAAGACCATTTTTCCAAGTTGGCATACAACTTGTGCTGCCACAGAGTGCTCAAAACCTGCTGAATATGCCGCATGTGCTCTTCCCACGTTCTGCTGAAGATGAGGATGTCATCCAAATATACCACAACAAAGGAGTTGGTTAAGGGTCTTAGTACATCATCCATCAAACTTATGAAAGTGGCTGGTGCATTTATTAAACCAAAGGGCATGACTAGCCATTCGTAGAGACCTTCCTTGGACTTGAAGGCTGTCTTCCATATATCAGTTGGTTCGATGGGAACCTGGTGGTAGCCAGACTTTAGGTCAATATTTCTAAAGAACTTTTCCCCCTTGAGTTGGTCAAGAAGGTCATGAATCTTGGTAATGGGGTAGCGATTCCTGACTGTGATTTTGTTTAAGGCTCTGTAATCAATGTAGAGTCGCCAAGTCCCGTCCTTCTTCTGCACTAGTACAATCGGGCTTCCACAAGGGGAGGAGCTGGGTTTGATGTGCCTTTTGAATAAGCTCTCAGATATGACACCTTATTTCTTCATTCTCCATCAATGAGCATCGATAGTCTGGTCCATTTGGTAGAGGTGCGTCGGGGGTCAGATCAATTGGATGCTTGACTTGGCAATGTGTCAGTACCCCTGTAGGTGAGGAGAAGATGTCGCTGTATTCTTCCATGATCCCGTCCACTTGCTTCTGTTGCGAAGAGAGGCGTTGTGTAGAGGCCACAGATGTGGCAACGACCTTCTGCTTACTATGAGCATGGATCACAAAGAAGATGGACTTCCTAGTCTGTGAAATGACCTTACTGCATTGCTTAGCAGAGATTAAAGAAATATCAGTAGGCGACACTACCTCTGGGATCCTATACAATTGTCTACCCAAAGTAATAATAACACTATGGGGTCTAGAATCATACACAACATGACACTTCCACAAATATGGTTGTCCTAAAAAAAAATCACAAAATTTAAGGGGAGAAATATCACATAGTACCTCATCTTTGAAAGGTTTGATGCCGTAGGGAAGACGACACTGTTGGTTGACATAAAGATCTCTTCCTTGGCGAAGCCAACTGATGGTGTAGGGTTGCGGGTGCGGTGTTGATGGAAAGTCAAACCACTTGATGACCTCTACTAAAATCAGGTTCTTCTGACTACCGCTGTCGACAATGAAATGAATTGGAGCCCCCTTGACGCACATCTGCGAGTGAAAGAGGCGTTCCCCTTCCTATGGTTCTTCTGGTTCGCTCGTTCGGAATTTGGTGGTAGAGACAGTGGCACTGGGTTCAACATTGATAATCTTCTTCCCTCCTTTAGGATTTTCCTCAGAATTTGAATCAACCTCTGACTTAGAATCCTTTAGCTCGACCATGAGGGACTGCTTGGAGTGAAATTCTTCAGTGTTGTGCCAAGGACTTTTATGGTACTCACACCATTTTCCCGTGTCCTTCTTCGTCTTCTCATTGCCCTTCTTGTGTTGCAGCTTGGACTCGTTGTCCCGATGGCGACCATCTCGAATTGGACCCTTGCTGTGTGGGTTGGGGCTGCCTTTGCCCTGCTTCGACTGTGAGGGGTTTGTAGATCCAAACTCTCGCCATTTCTGCTTAAATTTCTGCTCGATCTTGACATCGTATCTATAAGTCATGCCCAAAGAGGCGATGTCTAGGAACTCCATTTCTGTATGAATGCATCTATGCAAACAACCACAGTATTTGAGCACTCGATGATGCTCAAAGTCTTTGATACCCAATTTGGTGCGTAGGGTATGGAAAATATTGGTGAAATCTGGTACTGTCTGGTCCTTTTCTTGATGTAGGGTGGTCCATATGGTGTACTGGTCCTCGTAGCTTCCAACAGGGTAGTATTGTTCTTTAATGGCATCTCAAAAGGAATCCCATGTTGGGGCCACCACAAATATTGTAGATTCCTCCACGACCCTTTGCTCAGAGTAAGTATCCCACCAGTCTTTAACATGGGGAATGAACTTAAGGAGTGCAAAAGTGATTATTTCCCTATCGGAAAATTTGTGGACCAGAAAATATCCTTTGAGCAGAATCAACCATTTATCTACGACATCTGCATCTATCAGTCCTTCAAATAATGGTGTTATCTCCTCAAATAACACAGTCAAATTTGTTTATTTTAGGTGATAGGAAGTCATTGAAAAATACATTTCTAAATTTTTTAAGGTTCATTTTTTAGAGCCTTAGGTTTGTAATAAAGTTTGAAAAACATTTGATTTGGTTTTCCCTTCAAAAAATTCAAAACTCAGGTTTTGGTAGCTAAGCGCCTTTCCAAAAGGGCTTCTAAGCCACCGAAAGTGCAAAAATTCTGCGTTTTTACTAGGTTGAGTCATCATTTTCAAACGATGATTTTGAGCAACTAGAAGATCATTTTGAGAAAAGGTCGGAGTTTTGTGTGACTAACATATGAAAGACAAATAACCTCTCTCAATTTTCCTACAAGTGTCATAGATTGGGAGAATAAAATTCATCTCTGAGCCCTAATTTTCGGATCTCAGAATTTACCTGTTTGACACATGTTTTTGAAATGAAGATCACAGGAAAATAAAAACGAATCTAAAATAACCGAGAGAGGTTTTTTCTCACAACAAACCTATCTACAAAAAACTCTCTCATTTTTCCAAAATCTATTTTTATTTGAGAGATATGGGTGAATATTTGAGAGGAATATTTCCAGAATTTTCGGTGGCTTAGGTGAACATTTCAACTGTTCATTAGCCACCGAAAACACATACATGGCAGATAGGTCGTATTTTTGCCCAGATCTAACTTTTTCTCAGCCAAACATATTGAGAATGGTTTCTTAAGATGCATGATAATTAAATACATTAGATTTAAGGTTTTGTCTTGATGTATGAGGTGTTTTAAATGGTGGCAAAATGGAAATAACCATCTATTTTCTGGGCACATAAAACAGTTTTTGGTTAAAAATAACAAATTCGACCCATCTGGTTTTCTATGGATATTCAAAAGCCTTGGAAGGTTTTCTATACTTGGAAAATATTTTGAAGGAGATAAATATCATAAAAGATAAGGAGTTGTCCTAGTTTTTAGGATCTCTTCCTATTCTTTTGTGACAGTTTTTGACTGTCTATTTTAAGTAAATCTGATCTTACTTTTCAAGATCTAGATTTCTCATGTAAAGGCTATAAAGCCATAGACTGTTGATGTAACAAACGGGGGGAAATTCAGTCCTTGAGGCTAAGGGTTTGATTTTGAGTTCTATAATCCGTTGTTATTGTAAAAAGACACTTTCTTTAATATATTAAGCTTGCAACCTTATTTCATTGTTATTGTCGGACTTTCTTCTATATTTTTCTATGCCTATGAGTTGAAAGTATTCCTTTGTCTATGTTTAATGGTCCCATGGTAACTGTCATCTTACCTTTGATTGTTAAGAAAGAATCATAAGCATCCTTTGCTAGTTTATTGACCCATCATATATATTTCCTATGTATGTTCTGGTTAATTGATTGGTTTTCTTATCCATTTGATTTACAAACCTATCTGATAATATCTCTTGAAGGCCTTGTATTGCATAAATATAGCTAGACTGTCTTGAAGATACAATCCAATGATTTAAGATATTCATCTTGATCCAAACCCACACCCATTATTGAGAAAATAGTTACAAAAAGGTTAAGTTACCAGGCATCTCTGAGATACCGCCTAGGAGAGTTTCCTGGAGTGATAACAAATTGGCACCATTGTCGGGGAGAGGAGATTGAAGCTCAGCTTCCCTGGGAGACGACATAGTTCCAACTTTTGATGATAGCCAAAGGTTGGACATCATATTGGTTGTAATCTTCTATCTGGTGACTCCATGAAGTACAAATTCAGTGGCAACTCCACTGTCTTCAAATGTCAAAGGAATTTGCTGCTCTTTTGGCTGGGAGGTTTGCACCTCTTAACTTTTTTGCAATTCTTAGTTTCCCACATCCAATACCTTTTATGGATATTTGGGGAGACTACCTTCCACGGTTCATAGAAGCGAAAGAGGATAATCCTTCAGATCACCTCATCAGATTTCATCAATGCATGTCTTAGTTACATATACATGATGAAGATGTGCTCATGAAGATGTTTTTCTATTCATTGGAGGGTGATGCGCGTAAGTGGTATTTATCATTAACTCCTTCTAGTATTTCATCTTTGAAAGAGTTTCAGAGAGTATTCCATGAGAATTGCAAAAGGTATTTTTCTCAGGAACTTCTGTTTGAGCATTGTTGTGAGGAGTTTCATTTAGATATTCAACATATTGTTTCTTCTAGTAGGGAGGATGAAAGTGGATATATTAATGAAGATACATATATGGATGAAGTTCAAGTTCTTTTTATTACTACTTCTCATGAAGAAGATCTACCAGACAATAATGATGATTTCATTATTGAGGATGCTTTAGATGAACCTGTTGATTCAAATCTAGATGACCAGGATGATAATGATAAGAAAAGAGGAGATGTTGTTTTAGATCTGTTTCAAAGCCATACTGCTGATAATTCTATGCAGAGAGCTTCATCTTTGCCATTTGGATTCTATCTTGATGTTCCCATATGTGATGAATATGACAAAGGGGAGCATAAAGGATTATATCATAAATTGATGATGCCTTTTTCTCCGTTAGTTGTTGAGCAACCATATTTGTACGTGTTTAAAGATCCGGTTGCAGCCTTGATGGAATCATATATTTCAGATCAATTGAAAATTTTAAACTTCATTATCCCACCAACACTCCCGGGTGAGTTTTCTTTCTTGAAGAATTTTTTATCATTGCTAATATGTTTTAGACATTGTCTAATGATGAGTGATAGAGACATGCTCATCTCAGTTTTGAAATTTATTGAATGGTTACTGTGGAAGTTCGCCTTTACTTGACCAAATTTCAGATTTATTTAGAAGTAGGAGTAGGCAGCTAAATAAGCTCTTCATATGAGCAGATAGATTGCTTTCAGTTTTCTTAAATAAGCAAAGCTTCCTGGGGACTTACACGTTATGCTACCCTTTCTTGGGACAATGGCCTTGTGCCCATTTTGGAGCCAAAGATTCTACTGGATGGAGACCATTTCATTGATAAAAACCTTGAAGTGGTAGAGAAAGTCTGGACTGAGGTTTTCTTCTACTTGGTAGAGAACAATGTGTTGTTCGAGGGAATTTTTTTAAAAACCCAGTATGTTGACTCCTGATGCTGAGCACAAGGAGAAAGAAATCCCACAACAGGTTGCACATCACACTCTTGAAATGCTTAAGAGGATGGTGCCACGAGCATGGAAGTCCAATGGCATCTACAGGCTCTTTTTCTTAACGGTGGAATAATGATTGTTTTGGGGTTTTGATCAATTTTTTCAAACAAAAATAATGAGCATTTTACGCAGGCATGAAGAACTTGAAGGTAGCTTCCAGACTTTACAGAAGCAAAGTGTTGAATTAACTCAAATGCCGAGCATATTTGCCATATTTTCCAGGTATCATCGCCAGCAAGAAGAGAAAGGGGAATGCAAAGTTCAATAAAAGAATCTGCAAAAGATTGGAATGTTAACACACAAAACATCTGATCAACTCAAAGAAAAAGGGAATTCTCTTACTACATATAAATGTGCTGATTGAATTAGAGGTTTGATGATATGAAAACATATAAGCTCGATGTTGTCCAACAATGGTGAGATAGAAAGAAATGCATTTCTGCAATTTTGAAAGCTTTCCTTTTCGGTGGCTATTTCAGTTTGCATAGCTGTCCTTAGCCACCGAAAGCAGAGCTTTCGGTGGCTTACAGGTTAGAACTTTGGCTCTCCTAGCCACCGAAAGCACAGAATAGGGCATAATGCTACTATTTTTGCACAGATCTGAGTTCCCTTGATCCGAATGCCATGAGGACAGTTCCAAATGATAGATAATAATTAAAGTCATCATTATCAAGGTTCTGTTTTGATTTTGGAGGTGCTTAGTCAAGGTGGATCTCAAACAAGTGACAATAACAATGTTAATTCTAGTCAAGTGCCACCCCCACCTATTCATCCAATGCATGTATTTTTCAACCTATAATTTGCCTCCCAAACCTCTTACTAATCCATATGGAACATTATAAATGACTATGACTTGACAAGTGGATATCTGAAGCTTGGTGGTACAACTTTTGGAAATGGTTACAGTAGGTTGCAACAGAGCATGAGGAAACTGTAGCAGAGCCAGATCTTCAAGGAGAAGTCCCAGCTGGAAAACATATGACAGAGTATGCAAATTTTCCTTCACCTACACCTAAGGAAGAGCAGGAGCTGCAAAATGATGATGCATCAACCAACAAGCCCAAATTGTCAAAAATCAATCAAATGTTAAGACAAGCATATGATCTTGGAATCCTTGATAGAGAAGTTAAGACTAATAATCAAACTTTGACAGAAAAAGATATTGAGTTGTATGATTCTCACCAAAGGCTTACTAAAAAATATGCTAAGCTGGAGAAAATGAACCAAATTTTGATGCTAGGTTGTACAAGAAGATCAGGCTGCTAAGAATCAAAATGATGCCTCCAAGACCTAAGGCACATATTTCTCTGTAAACCCTAGCAGAAGCAACCACTAATCTTGTTGATAATCCAGGGGCAGATATCAACTCTGCTGATAACCCAAACTTTGCTCAGGCTGCTAAAGCCTCAAAGGAGCAGAAGTCAAGATCAAAAGATGGAAGGAAATACATTTTTGCAATTTTGAAAGCCAGTTTCAAAATAGAGCTTTCAGTGGCTTAGTTAGGCTTTCACAGTTGTTTCTAGCCACTGAAAGCAGAGCTTTCGGTAGCTTACAGGTTAGAATTTTGGCTCTCCTAGCCACCGAAAGCACAAAATAGGGCAGAATGCTACAATTTTTGCACAGATCTAAGTGTTGTTGTTCCAGTTAGCACAAGAAAGGTTCCAAAGTGATGATCATAATTTAGAGCATCAATTTTATTGCCCTGTTTTAGTTTTGGAGGTGTCAGCAGCGTGAGGAAGATAAAACTTCTTATCTATTTTTGACAAAAGATGACTGGTTTTTCAGGGTGACATTTTCGACCTCATCCATCAACATCTGAAGATCACTATAGCTATCAAAGACTATGAAGACTTTCAAGGCTACATGTTTGCAGGGGATCATTTCTAAAGGCCAAATGACTCCATAGCCCAATGATAAAGGCTACAGGCAAGTTACAGGTTTGCAGAAGATCAGTTGCACAGGCCAAATGAATCCATAGCCCAACAGGAAAGGCATTGGAGCTAAGGTTCTTAAAACCTCGCAGGGAGGCTTTCATCCCCAGAAGGAGCCAGATGTTATCTCCTCAAATAACACAGTCAAATTTGTTTATTTTAGGTGATAGGAAGTCATTGAAAAATACATTTCTAAATTTTTTAAGGTTCATTTTTTAGAGCCTTAGGTTTGTAATAAAGTTTGAAAAACATTTGATTTGGTTTTCCCTTCAAAAAAGTCAAAACTCAGGTTTCGGTAGCTAAGCGCCTTTCCAAAAGGGCTTCTAAGTCACCGAAAGTGCAGAAATTCTGTGTTTTTACTAGGTTGAGTCATCATTTTCAAACGATTATTTTGAGCAATTGGAAGATCATTTTGAGAAACGGTCAGAGGTTTTTGTGAATAACATATGAAATACCAATAAACTCTCTCAATTTTCCTACAGGTGTCATATATTGGGAGAATCGAATTCATCTTTGAGCCCTAATTTTCGGATCTCAGAATTTACCTATTTGACACATGTTTTTGAAATGAAGATCACGGGAAAATAAAAAATGAATCTCAAATAACTGAGAGAGTTTGTTTCTCAAAACAAACCTATCTACAAAAACCTCTCTCATTTTTCCAAAATATATTTTTATTTCAGAGATATGGGCGAATATTTGAGAGCAATATTTCCAGAATTTTCGGTGGCTTAGGCGAACATTTGAACTGTTCATTAGCCACCGAAAGCACATACATGGAAGATAGGTCGTATTTTTTCCCAGATCTAAATTTTTCTCAGCCAAACATCTCAAGAATGGTTTCTTAAGATGCATGATAATTAAATACATCATATTTAAGGTTTTGTCTTGATGTATGAGGTGTTTTAGATGGTGGCAAAATGGAAATAACCACCTATTTTCTAGGCACAGAAAACAATTTTTGGCTAAAAATAGAAAATTCGACCCATCTGATTTTCTATGGATATTCAACAGCCTTGGAAGGTTTTCTACACTAGGAAATTTTTTTGAAGGAGATAAATATCATAAAAGATAAGGAGTTGACCTAGTTTTTAGGATCTCTTCCTATTCTTTTGTGACAGTTTTTGACTGTCTATTTTAAGTAAATCTGATCCTACTTTTCAGGATCTAGATTTCTCATGTAAAGGATATAAATCCATAGACTATTGATGTAACAAAGGGGGGGAAATTCAGTCCTTGAGGCTGCGGGTTTGATTTTGAGTTCTATAATCCACTGTTATTGTAAAAAGACACTTTCTTTAATATATTAAGCCTGCAAGCTTCTTTCATTGTTATTGTCATACTTTCTTCTATCTTTTTCTATGCCTATGAGTTAAAAGTATTCCTTTTTCTATGTTTAATGGTCCCATGGTAACTGTCATCTTACCTTTGATTGTTAAGCAAGAATCACAAGCATCCTTTGCTAGTTTATTGACCCATCATATATATTTCCTATGTATGTTCTGGTTAATTGATTGGTTTTCTTATCCATTTGATTTACAAACCTATCTGATAATAGCTCTTGAAGGCCTTGTATTGCATGAATATAGCTAGACTGTCTTGAAGATACAATCCAATGATTTAAGATATTCATCTTGATCCAAACCCACACCCATTATTGAGAAAATAGTTACAAAAAGGTTAAGTTACCAGGCATCTCTGAGATACAGTCTAGGAGAGTTTCCTGGAGTGATAACAAATGGAATATCAAAATTTAGCTATACCTTGAAGGGGGTTGCATGACCGCTTGATGAAGATGCTTCTCCCATGGGCAACTGTTGAAGGATCTGCGCAAAGTTGTCCATCATTTCGTTCCTTTGTCACGTGAGGGATTCCTCGAGAAACAATTTAATAGGACATTTGGCTCCATCATCTTTATTTTTATCTCCCATGGGTTGTTGTCAGGCTCAGAGCGACCGATATGGTAATGGCTCAATTGGTTCGAGTCCCTACTTTTTGTACCCAGATCTTGTCGGGGACATGCATGAAGAAAAATAAATGAAGAGCAGACCGCCTTGATACCATTGATCTGGATTTAGGAGCAGAAATAACTGATCAACAGACTGAATACAATAAACACAGAGATATGGAGAATAACACAAATATTCAGTGAACAATATCTTTTATTAAATAATGAAATAGGATGAGACTGTAAAACTACAGAGTTGAAACTTGCTCGAATGGTGGTATCTATCTCTGAGAAGAGATGTGGCTGCTACGCACATCTGTCTGATTAGAATGGATGATAATTAGGCTCCATAGGCCTTTTCTATATTACTCATGAATTCCAAAACCCTAGACATATAAAAACCTAACCCTAGAAGGTGAAACACCAAAATTCATGTGGGCCCTATAGGTAAGTTGGTGTAATTTGGTACCTCAACTTGCTAGGGCTGTAACTTTTGCATACGGCCTCTGTTTTAGGTGCATAATAGCCCGTTGGAAAGGTACTTCAGAGAGATACACATTCCGCTGTAAAACTCTAACTTCGTCTACAATTTGATTGTGGCGAGCCAAAAAACAGCGTTTAGGGCCCCAAAACGGCCCTGAAAGTACAACAGAATGTGATGACATGAAAACATACAAAATAAGCCAGTTGGATTAGGTGAGAGGCCACCCATATCCACCTGGAGGATGTGTGGGGCTTCTCAAAACCCCAGAAGTGTAGAATCCACAATTACAAAGCAATACAGAAGAATGTGTTGAACAAAAACGAACACGAGGAGCCAGTTGGAATAGGTGGGTGGTCACCAATATCCACCTGGATCAACTTCCTTCATCAAACTCAACATATGGCAGATCTTCAATGTAAGGCTCTGTGGGAAGATCTACATTTACTACACTTTTGATAGCTATTCTTGCTCTCGATCCTTCTTATCCTCATCCTTATTTAGTATCTTGATGGATCCTGGATGGATCTTTTCCCTAATACTTTGAAAGCTTATCCTTATAATTATCTGTCTTCAAAAATAGAGTATCAATACAATCCTCTTATGAAAAAGGTAAATCCCAAGGATCATATTCAATAACCTGAGGAGACACATCATATTCAGAATCACTCCAATAGTCAGGGCTCTTTGGATCAACCACATGATTCTTTGCGATATCTTGGCTATACAAAATCTCAAATGTCTCATCCCCCATGGGGAAATGTGCATGGGTGAGATCCATACTGAGAAAAACACCAAGGGAGACACACCAAATTCTTGATAAGAGCATGCCCCAATCATCCGATACATCGATCACAACCACATTCATATTGATTTCGATGTGTGAGAAATCTTGCAAGTAAACTTGCACATCTTATATGAGACCATAAACCTTGAATTTCTTCGAATAAATGCCACAAACATTTCCATAAGGATGGGTTGTCCTCAAACCTAGCTATCTCATGACCTTTAAAGGAATTACGTCTGTTGAGGCCCATGAATCAAACATACAATTGTTCAAACGAAGACCATTTATTCCTAGAGAAAGGTAGAAGGGAGGATTGTCCTCCCTCTAGTTCCAATGATAAATAGTATTCAAAATCATTGGAGGATCCCCTACTTCATATTGTATATTTAAAGTCTTCAAGAATTATTTCCTTATAGAAGGAATCTTGCACATCTCGACCATTTGTACCACCATATTCATCTTTCCCACCATCAATATTCAAATGAAGATCCTTGTCTGTTGGTGTAGGCCATGGAAGTAAGTCATGAACTAGAGGTGGAGGAGGTGGAGGCACTTCCTTCCTTGCCGAGGTAGGTGGGGGTGGCATCTTATTTCTCCTTGAGTATGTCAAGATTTCCCTTTTCTTCAACTTGTCCTTTAAGCCTTCATCCATGCGGCTCAATACTTCCAACTAGACTTGTCTAGCTACCCGCTTCCTGACTTCCTCAAGTTGTTTCTCCATGATATCAATGTGCTCATCATCCTAGAGGGTAAAATCTATATCAATGAAGTTCAACCTGTCCAAAGTGCCTATATCTTATTCCTCCTTCTACCTCGGACAATCGTGGTCTGAGTGAGGTTCTTCAAAAGGCAAACACCATGGTGATCCCTCCATGCTGACCATTCCAAAAGGATTCAAGGTGTCAGGTGCCTTTTCCTCTTGTTGTAGCCTTGGTTTCCAACCTATTTTTTCCCTCTGCTTTCTGATAAACTAAGGTCTTGGAACAAGATGATGCCTCTCTAGAGTTTTCAACCTGTTCAAGATCTAATTTTGACTTTGGATGAACTGGGTATTCATTTGATCAAACTTCTGAGCCATGAGTGTGATTGAATCATGTACACTATCGGTTGACGTCTTCGTCTTCGGTTCAATTCTAGTACGGGGGAAATGAAAAGGATCAATCTTTGAGATGATAATATGTTCTTCAATTTACGCACTATACTCTTTGGCCTTTGCCAAAATTTTAGGCATATTTTCCTTTAGAATAAAACCAAACCGTCCTTCGAAAGTGTTCAAATAAATAAGGAGAACTGCTGCTTCTAGCAGGCACAAGTCCTTCAATATTTGACTGTGCAAATTTTCAAATCCGGCATCAAATTCCTTCACTGTTTTGTTCTCTCTTTTTAATTTGATTGAATTGACTAAATAGCATTCCACTTTCCTTCTTTGTTGTCAATCTACCCTTGAACAACTTAGCGAAAGATTCATAAGACTACAAGTGATTGTCAGGAAAGCCTTTGAACCATTTCTTAGCATCTTCATGAAGAGACATAGATAGTAGCTTCATTGCAACATATTCATGTTCTATACCATTATCTTCCATGGCCGCACCAATAACATCAAAATTCTCTTTAGGTGTTAAAACATTGTTTCCAATGAACTTCGACGACCACTTGTGAGTCTCTTTGGGCATGTTATTGGGATACCCAAACATGGTAGCCATATTTAATGGCTTGTAAAGCCTTCCATCCCAAGGAAAATCCATTGGAACGAGGGGAAGCCTATCTTGAAACAGGGCCTTGACAATGAGTGAATTATGAGGAGGTCTTTTTCGGTAAACCTTGGAAGGCTTAAACCTTCCTTGGGGAAGGGTCTTTTGGAAAGACGGGTTCTTAGGTTGTGGAGTCGCCAAATGAACTCTATGAAAATATCATCCAAAGTGAAAAGGGAACTTCCATCAAATGGATTCGTTAGGAAAGCTAAGGGTAAAGGCTTTGGGATAGACTTTACAAGTGTCGTTATGGGTCACAAAGGATTCAAAATCCTCCGTGACAATGACACCAAAAATGTTATCGCATAGATTGTAGTTTGAGAAAATCCCAACCCAAGAAAACATCGTGAGACACAACTGAGGACACCTATCACTATCACCTCAATAGATATCCCCCTCATTTTAGTGAAGGAAAAGTTCAACACAAGGGAGACCTCCAGGGTGACCCTAGGGGGATTGCAAGGGAGAAGCCAAGAAGAATAATGAAGAACCCCTATAGGTCACAATGAAATGTTCTAGGAGCTTGATGGAGGTTGATTATCTATCAAGGAAAGGCTGCCAATAGAGAGTACCTGGAAAACCAATGGTAGACAACCAAAACCAAGACAATTTATGATGAAATGAGCCCTAGAACAAGAGGGAAAAAACACTTTATACTTGTTGTCCCAAAATTTCAGAAATAAATAAATATATATATCAGCAATGAATAATTACAATAGCTGCAAACTGAACCATCAAAATCAAGTATATGATATTGGAAAATATAGCTTGCAACTAGAACACAAGGTTCCAATGTTTAGACCAAGACTTTGATAGCAAAGGAGGGCTGTTAAGAGTGTTATAGACAAGTATTTATGATAGCCCAATGGATGTAGAATTTTTTTGCTAAATCAACAAGTTCTAACCACTGAAATTAGCATGTAAACTTCCCAATCAACAACTTATCATCAATAGAACAATTATCACAACTTACAAGTATTTTTCAGCGGTAGAAAAGTGGAAAAACAATATGAGAGAGTGAGTTTGCTGCAGTCCTATTGGCTGTAGCTTAATGCTTGTTACAACAACATAATCACTTAGAAAATAAAGACTCCCTTGGAACACAAGAGAGCCAATAGCATATATAATTTAAATCCAACCTTAAACAATTCAATCTCTTAAATTTCACATTTAACAATGCAACAATATTCAATCTCCAATGCAATTAGTGCCTCATCTAGTGGGTTAATGGAGTCTCTTTCTTGGAAAAAAACCTAGAAAACAAGGAGAATAAAATGTTTTCTTGAGAATTAAACCCTTATAAAGACAAATAAAGCACAAAATCTCCAAATCGTCTAGCTTAGAAATCAAAATAAAGTTAGGGTTTGATATCTTCTAGGTGTGTAAACCCTCTTACTCCCTAGAGAAGATAAACCTTAGAAAGGTCTTGCTACAAGGGTGTAAACTCTCTTACTCCTTATAGTGATCCTTAATCCTTTTGAATAACAATAGAAGAAAATTCCTTGATGGAGGGTGTATGCCCTTGTACTCCTTCCAGGGTTTGATAATATAACCTTGAAATTAAGAAGAAAAACACAAGATTGTAGAAATTCCTCACCTAATCCAAGAGATAACATGAAAAACCATTAATTATCAAACAAATTCCAATTATTTACCAAGAAGAAGCATCCAAGAGAAGTCACTAACATATTTTCCACCAATAGACAAGTGTAGCATCCATAATGACAAAAAAAAGAGAGAGCGAATTGCCAAAGAGGGATGAAATTTCAGTCCAAGAGAGATTTATCTAGTGATGAGTTATCATTTGTGACAAATGACTTGCCTCATATTTGTATGAGGAAATCCAAGTCCTAGTTTTCCCACTTTGCAATTAAATCCATAATGTTAGGCCTAAAACCTAAGTTACAAAGCTAAATTAGCAAATCGATTTGTATTTTTTCTCACATAGGCTTACAAATGACCAAAAATAACAAAATGAACAAATGTTGGCCCATAAAATTCCCTTCCAATGTGGAATGTACTATCGAAAATCCTCCAAAGGCTAGGATGTCGAGCTAGAAGAATGCCACATCATCCCCAAATCAAGCAATAGAGTGAGGCTTCAAGCCCACAACATTACCAAATGTGCCAAACATGCCAAACGTCCCATCAAAATGTGACATCATGGCTCCCAAAAGAGACGTTTTGGTAAAAGAGGGTGATGCCACCCCTTCTTCATCATTTAGAGCCTCGTCCAAGTGCTAAATTCATCTTCCCAAGTGCAACTTTCATCTTCCAAGGTCTCCAATGAGTGGGGTGCTGCATAAAACCAATGGGATTTCAAGCCCCTATGGAAGTCCAAGTGGCCAAGTTCCTCCATGAATAGATTTCACCGGGCAAGGTCCTACAAGGAAAAACAAGTATTCCCTCCAAGGTTCCATAATTCACATCTATCATGCCAAGTAAGCCACATTCAATAAAAGAACCACCCAAACATGTGGATTAAATCCCCCCTTTTCAAACTAAACAAATGCTCAAAGACCTTATAAAATTTGCCATATTTAGATATGGGAGGGTTGTCGTGGTGCCCTATTGGGTAGGCCAATCCCTAAGTCAAGGAGTGTTTCCCAACAAGACATACTTTTGGGAATGTTTTTCTTGACATATCAAGGGCTCATATTTTCTCATTTACGGGTTCCTTTGTGGAGGGTGTGCTGCATCCTTCGTTTGCAATGCAACATTTTTCCAAACCCTTTATTTGCATTTAATTTTTTATGGTTCGAACATCGAATTCTATGTGTAATGGAAATTAAAGAGAACCACAATTCCACTTGAATTTAGGAACACATTGAGTGCCATATGCACTGGAGAATAAAATACAATGCAAATGCATTCCCCCATCAAGTGTGACATTTATTAGGTTTTTTTTTTTTTTTAAAGCCCTACATTTTTATGGAGAAGCATTTCACTTCTCTAAATACCTTAGGGAGAACATCTAGAAGGATAATTTATGGTTTTTATATTTTTCCAGCTACAACACCTCTGAGCCTTTAGCTCCTTCTTCCCATGAAATGAGGTACAAGCCCTTCTTGGGGTCAATGAGCCCCAAAACCCAAAAGATGAGGAAACATAGGGGAATAAGTGTGCAAAGTGTCAAGTATGAGTGGGAATGGCATGAGGAACCTTCAAGGATATCCCCAGTAGCAACCCTTTCCCCAAGGGTGACCCACTTACTAGGAAACCATGTCAACCACTAAGGTAAAATTAGGAAAAAGGTATAATTTCCAAGCAAACATTTTCATAATCAAGAAAGGAACCTTTGCAACATTCTCAAATGCTTCAATTATTAAAGTGACACTTACCATGAGACATGACTTGTTACCTCATGAATAAAAACTTGTTTTCCTTTTTGGGCCATGCTGGTGTGACAGACGCTGCTATGTTGCTGATGATGAATGGTGATGCATGGAGAAGAGAAGGGGATTTGTATGCTCAATGTGGGCTCAAATGGTCATCTGACTCTCAGAAATCCATGTATTCTACATGTGGGCCTCGAGACATCATCCCCTTAGTTACCCCCAGGTTGGGGGGGTAACATGTCCCTCTTCACTAGGAAGGTGTTATCCACCAAACCAAGTTTCTCCCTCAATATTTCAAACTCCCCTTAGCCAGGGACTTCATCAAAATGTTTGGAACTTACAAATTTGAAGGAAAATAATTGAGAACCATTGCCCCCTTCTGAACTCATCTCTTAGGACCAAATATTGATGTGCTTGGAGCAATCGTGAAAAAATGGATTCTTAGAGAGTTTGATGCAACATTAATTGTCACAATGAATAACAATGGGCTCAAAACTTTGATCCATCAACTCTACTATCAACTTGCGAAGCCATATGGATTCACAACAAATAGAGTAGGATGCCATATTCTTTGCTTTTGTTAAACTTACTGAAATTTCCACCTACTTTTTGCTGGACCAATAAATCATACATGTTTCCAAGCTGAAACAAAAATCAGAAGTGGCCTTCCCAGCAGTTGCATCTCCTATCCAATCAGAATAAAAAAAATCATGTTGCAATAACTCACCATCTCTTTCATACCTCATGCCATAATAAATTGTGCCCTTAAAATATTTGAGCACATGTTTGGCATATATTCAATGAATATGCCAATGTTAAACCATGAATCAACTCAAAGTATTAATTTCAAAACATGTATTAGGCATGAAATTCACAAGATACATCAGGGAACCAATCATCTACCTATACAAATACGGATAAGCCAAATCATAATATAAACTAATAGATAATATCAATTTTGGAACCATACGAGTGGCCAATGGTTTGAAATCAAGCATATGAAATCTCTTTAAGATCTCGATTGTGTACTTTTCTTGTCCAAGGGAGACTTCACCTATACCTTACCAAACCTCAAGACCCAAAAAGTAATGCATTAGGACAATGTCCTTTATATCAATTTCGCTGACCAATATCTCCTTGTGCCATACAATGAGCTTCTTAGAACTACCTATAAGAAACAAGTAATCTGCATACAAAACCAAGACAAACAACTCATATTTATTATGTAAATAAAAAATTGGGAACTACAAAAGTATTGGAGAAACCCAATTCAATAAGTACTCATCAATCCTTTAAAGTTGAGTAACATGCATGTGGTGCTTGCTTCAACATGGAAAGAGCCTTATACAATTTGCATACATGGGTATCCTTCTCATGCACCTCAAAAACCAATGGATGAATAATGTACATTTCTTCTTCAATCACACCATTTAGGAAAGTAGTCTTCATCTCTGTTTGTTATAAAGGTCAACTAAATCATGATGCAAGAGACATGGTGACCTTGATAGAAGTATATTGGCAGTTGAAGCAAAAGTCTCATCATTCTAAACTCCCTTTTTGTGTGAGAATACTCTGGATAGGAATTTGGCTCCCATCAACACAACATGTTTAATATTGAACTTCCACCTAGAATCTATTGCTGATTTCCCCACTGGTCTTGGAACAATCTCCTTGATATTATTTTTTAGAATGGAGTTATACTCCTCAATCATTGCATCCTATAATACTTTATCAACTGATGCCTCCTGAAATTTGGAAGGATCTGTATCAATGAGAGAAGATATTCTTACAACACAAGCATGGAATTTCTGAGGGGGATGAATCACTTGGAAAGAAGAATTTTGTGCTCCTACTTGTTCGTGTGCCTCTCATAGAGTCTGGATAAGCCATCTTAGCTACCTAACTGAAATGGGTGGTAAATAAGCCTCCATTAATTGATTGTAAACTCATTGACATAAATTTGATTTTACATTTATCTACTAATCAACCTTTGGGACATCAAACTTTTCTCCCTCAACCTCTGTGGGAGGATTTTGAGACTTAGAGGACCATGCCATCAAATTTTAAATATTTTCTTACCATTGTCTTCCTCTGCATTGTAATGTAAATTTGGTAACCCTTGGATGTCTCACTGCAACAAAAAAAACCATTGATGCTCGGGGGTTCAAGTTTAGTCATCTTTTTGTCAAGAACATAAATATAAACATAAAAAACAAAGAAACATAAATATGATGCTTGAGGCTTCTCATTGGTGAAGGATTCTTCTAGGGCCTCGTATTTCAATATCTTGTGGGGACATCAAATTGTAATGTAAAAAATTATATCACATGATTTTTCCCAAATACACATGGGGAAATCCATGTCGTGGATCATGGCTTTGGTTATCTTAACGATGAATCGATTATTCCTTTTCATAACCTGATTATGTTGTGGGTGGAACTGTTTTTCCTTCCCATGACCCCATTATGTTGCGGGTTGTACGATACTACCAAATCCATCTTAATCCATGTATCCCTACAAAAGGTATCAAAGTCCTTGGACATGTATCTGTTTCGCAAGGCAATGCAAGAAAATAAAAACCAATCAAATGTAGTTCATTGCAACAATGTTTCAACTCATACTACACACTTTCAAAGCAAATTACAGATATGAAAATGACTTATTGCAATGTAAATTTGCCACTTTAGCTTCTAGATGTTTTTTAAATCACTTAACAAATTATGCTAAATGCTATGTCAAATCAACATGCATAACTAGCTCTAGAAACTACTTATTCATGAAGATAACATAAGATGAAATTCAAATATGCAATTACACAAAGTTTGGATAGTTGAAACACTTCATATATATAGATAAGATGAATCAAAAGTACATAATACAACTTAATACAAGTTGGTATAAGTCAAACTCTCCAAACCCTAGCTAGAGCATCCACCAAAATAGTAAACCTTAGCCACTAACTCCACTTAGCTAGGAATATCTCCAAATAAAGCTAGTCACTCCACCAAAGATCCTAGAAACAATTAAGTATAACACCTCGACAAGTATGCCTTGGCACTTTCAGATGTATCACACAATTCTAAAATATAGCCTTCATCTACTTTCTCCACATCAAGCACTTCAATTAGTACTAGGGTCCAAAATACCACAAAATCCTAGTCTTCTTCTCTCACAAGAACTATAAGAGAAAGCACTCCCTTTTTCTTCTCTAGGGTTGATCCCAAACCCTATATTCTCTTGTCTTCATAAAGAAAAACCCTAACCCAATTCTTCTCACATCTCTAACACAAGCATGTGATTACATTAATGAACAATAATGAATTTGTTGAAAATATTCTCTCTTCCCTTTGTTTATATGAAAGGTGAGGTAGGTCAACAATAACAAGTGGAATTAAACCACAACAATCAACCTATATAAATAATAGATAGGTCAATGTGTGAAACCCTCTAACTCTAAGTGACACATGTCAAGCTCCAAGGCATGCACACTCAACAACAAAGGTTCAAAGGTTGAGCACTCCTAAAAATAGGTCCAATGCTCTTGTTCCAGAGCCTTCCAATGCTCCTATGCTCCCTCCTAAGATCCTTAAACATTTGCCTCAACCACACCTACATGATCTCTCCTCAACCATCCTCAAGTCAAGAAAAATCCTCCATGCAAGAAAGCAAGTGTCCCCATGTCATCTAGGGCTCAAATCTCTGCTCCAGGAGGCCCAACGCTCCTCCAAGGTGAGTTGTCCTCCCAAGTGAGAAACCAACCTTTATTTGTGTGATGCATGAATAAGTCACCAAGTTACATAGATATTGAACCTATTAAAGAAATGTTCCACTTATGAATCAATTCAAGGTATACAAATCCACGAGCAAACTATCTCCAATGTGTATATCCATCACAATACAACCAAGGGTAATCAACACACCATGCACCCCACATCACATGAAACACCCCCATTTGGTGTAAATACTTTCAAAGTAATCGTGAAAGATAACACTCTCCTCCATTGTTGGACTAAAGAACCTTTGTCTTTCTACCCATCTAATTCTCCACAAATATTTAAATTTTGTGAACTTGTTGAAAACTTCATCTTTAGTCTTCACAAAGTAAATCTAGGTCTTTCTCGAGGAATCATTAATAAATGAGACATAGTAGAAATTACCCATCAGTAAAGCTGAAGACAATGGTCCACATGTGTCTGAATGGATCAAATAAAAAATCTCTCTTGATCTATGATCACTACTTGGGAAGGTAGTCTTAGCATGCTTGTTAAGTGCATAGCCCTTGCACACTCTAGTCTTCTCGATCTTGAAGTCTAGCAATATTCACCTCATATCCTTCAAGAGAGGAAGTGATCCATAGTGTATATGACCAAATAATTTATGCTACAACTTGCATAGCTTTCCATTGTCATGCACTAAAGCATCATGCTTCATCATATAAATAACTAGATTCTAAAGGCCACCTTATTGCACTCATTTGGCCAAAACTCAACCACATTCATGGCCACAATCTCTAATAATGACTTGCTAATCATCAAACTTAGTGACACACTATAGATCTGTCATGGTTGAAACAAAAAGAAGATTCTTAGATAAACTAAGAACATACATATTTCTATGTAACTCTGGAACAACTACTTAAGGCATGCAAAATGAGATATAGATGATTTTGGTAATTGGATAAATGACATCATTCCCAACTCCACTTGTATGCCATCGTCTCGTTCTTGAAGTTTGCATAAATTCGTGTTGTTGAATGTCATGAGTTTGGATGCTGCATTGTCCACATACCGCCCTACACCAGAAATCATGTGAGTGGAAAGGCATGCACTTATGGAGAGAGTAGTTTCAATCTTGGATGATAATTCATCTACTATGTTTGAAGCTTCTATACTCCCAACATACAGATTCTCTCGCTGCTTGGATTTATTCTTCATATGACATTGAGATGCATAGTGGCCCATCTTTTGGTATTTGAAACATTTCACGTGACTTGCATCTTTCTTCCCTTGATTTGAAGAACTTGATTCTTACTTCTTACCCTTTTGATTCCTCCCCAAACCTCCTTTCTTACTACCTCTCTCGACCTTCTCGATGAGGGTTAGGTTTTGGATTTCCTCCACTTTAGCTACACCTATCTCTTGCATTGTCTTCTCTTGTATGAAATCATCCCAAATAATTATCCAATGTGGGAATATTCTCATGAGATTATAAATTTGTGCAAAGGCTAATCCAGGTGGATATTAGTGGCCACCCACCTATTCCATTGGCTCGAAAAACAGTTTTCCACCTTGGCAGTTTTTCGGGTCCTAAACTTTCAGGGCCGTTTTGAGGCCCTAAACGACATTTTTTGGGGATTTGGAGCCCAAGCCAATATTTAAGGCACTAGCCTAGGCTAGTCAAAAGTCGTTCTTCTTGGTTAGAACTTTCCAACGATGTATCGAGCGCCCCAAACGAAGATCGTATGCAAAATTTATGCCCCTGGGAAGTTGATGTATCAACTACCCCCATCAGGGCCCACAAACCTTTTGGATTTTCATCTTCCGGGTTAGGGTTTTGGATTTGAATTATGTTAAAAAGGACTTTGTAGCCTCATTGTAACAATCATCTTCTTGCGAATGCGAGTAGCTGTCATATCTCTTCTCAGAGATAAGTTGCCACCATTGTAGCGAGTCTTTCACTCTGTATTTCTACAATTTTGTACATTTCGCTCATCAATAGAAATTGTGTGTTACTATATATTTGTGTCTCTGTTTATATATCCGATATATCTCTGTTATATTATTGTCTCTCTTTCAATATCTCTATATATTTTTGTGTTATATCTCCGCTCTCATTTCATGCCAAAAATAATCCGGATCAGTGGTATTCGAGCAGGTTGCTCTTTATCGTTTTTCAGTGCATGTCCTCGACGAGGTCTGAGTATAACAATTTGTGTCTCAAGATTGTATCTCTTGAGGAAAATCGCTCTTGCACGCCCAAGAAACCCTCCATGGAGGAAGAAAATAAAAATGACGGAGCATAAGATTCTATTAATCTGTTGCTTGAGAAAGCTCTCACGTGATAGAGGGACATAATGATGGAGA
This sequence comes from Picea engelmannii, assembly GCA_009831015.1. Lineage (NCBI taxonomy): Eukaryota > Viridiplantae > Streptophyta > Pinopsida > Pinales > Pinaceae > Picea > Picea engelmannii. Next base: position 26,862 of record ML815712.1, read on the forward strand.
ATTTTTCCCACATCCTTCAATGCTTGTCGATAAAAACCGACGTGTCTTCATCAAGCTACCACTTTGGAGGCACCTCACCTTTCAAGGTACAAGTTAATTTTGATATTCCTGTATTTGAAGGACATATAGATGCAGATGCCCTAGAAAAATGGTTAAATCTGTTAGAATGTTATTTCTCTATTCATAATTTCTTCGACAGGGAAAATATCACCTTTGCACTCCTTAATTCTCTCCCCCATGTCAAACATTGGTGGGAAACTTACTGGGAGAAAATTTCCACAGAGGAGTTTGGAATATATGGGGTTGAGCCCACCTAGGATATTTTTGTGGATGTGGTCAAGGAACAATATTACCCTATTGGAAACTATGATGACCAATACATGAGATGGACCACACTACGACAATAGAGGGTCCAAGAAGTGTCGTAGTTCACCAATACCTTCCATTGCGCACCAGGTTGGGTATCAAAGATTCCGAGCGACATCTGGTTCTAAAATACCATGGGGCTCTACACAAATACATCCAAAATGAAATGGATTTTCTGTACATCTCATCACTGGGTGATGCTTATTGATATGATGTTAAAATCGAGCAGAAATTTAAGCACCTGAACAAGCGAGAGTTTGGGTCTGCAAATCCGCAACAACCAAAGTATGGTAAATATGACCCTAAAAACCAACCTTTAGAAAACCAGTCCAAGCCACAAGAAAAGAAGGGTAACGGAAAGACGAAGAAGGACACTAGAAAATGGTGCAATTTACACAAAATCCCCTGGCACAACACTGATGAATGTCGCTCAAAATAGTAATTGGTGGATGAGATCAAAGACAAGGAGACAAACCTTGATTCATAATCTGATTAAAAAAATACTGGTAGAAGACAGATCATCGATGCATACCCCACTGTTATTGTCGTGACCACAACAATTCAACCAGTAGATCCCGAAGAGGGGGAGCACCTTTTTCATTCACAGATGTGGGTGAAGGGGACCTCGCTTCATTTTATTGTTGATAGCAAAATCCAAAAGAACCTCATATCAAAATATGTTGTCAAACAGTTGGGAGTGTCGACAACACCACACCCACAACCATAAAACATTCGGTGGCTTCACCAGGGACATGATCTCCATGTCAGCCACTAGTGTTGATTGTCATACAAAATCCAACCCTTCAAGGATGAGGTATTATGTGATGTTTCCCCACTGGATGTGTGTGATGTTCGTTTGGGCCAACCATATATGTGGAAGCGCCATGCTATTTATGAGTCTCAACCCCATAGTGTCATTGTTACTCTGGGGGGTCATCTCTATAGGATACTAGAGGTAGTTCCAACTACTGTCCCACCTAAATAGTGTTGCAAGTTAGTATCTCATACTACAAAATTCAGCGTCTTCACAATCTGTTCAAAAGGTGAACAAAAGGACACTGCGGCCTCAATCCAAGCACATTTTTTCCAGCAGAATCATGTCGAAAAGATTAAAGAAAAGCATAAGGATTCCTTCTGCACACAGTCATCTCATGTAGCCAGATTGGTTAAAAAGGTCCAACCCTTCCAACCACAGGTTCGTGACATCCTTCAACAAGCTAAGCAACACAACTTCTCCAACAAGAAAAATAACTCATCAAGGTTCAGATTCAACAAACGCTTCCCCTTATCCCATGGGAACTCAATGCAATGGATACCATTTCTTCCTAAGGAGGGAGGATTGATCTAGGTGGATATCGGTGGCCACCCACCTATTCCACTGGCTCGAAAAACAGTTTTCCACCTTGGCAATTTTTCAATAGTTTTCCAGTCCCAAACTTCTGGGGCCATTTTGAGGCCCTAAACGATGTTTTTTTGGGATTTGAGGCCCATGAGACTACCAAGGCATGGGATTGGGCCAATCGAAAGTCATTCTTCTCTATTAGACCTTTCCAATGGTGTATCAAGCGCCCCAAACATAGATCGTATGCAAAAGTTATACCCTTGGGAAGTTGACATATCAACTACCCCCATCGGGGCCCACAAACCTTTTGGCTTTTCATTTTCTGGGGTTAGGGTTTTGGATTTGACTTATGTTAAAAAGGACTCTGGAGCCTCATTGTAACGATCATATTCTTGCGAATGCAAGTAGTCCTCACATCTCTTCTCAAAGATAAGTTGCCACCATTCTAGTGAGTCTTTCACTCTGTATTTCTATAGTTTTGTACATTTCGCTCATTAATAGAAATTGTGTATTACTGTATATTTGTGTCACTTGTTATATATCCGATATATCTCTGTTATATTATTGGCTCTCCTGCAATATCTTTGTATATTTTTGAGTTATATCTCTGCTCTCATTTAGTGCTGAAAATAATCCAGATCAAAGGCTTCCCAGGGCACAAAGAACTTGTTTAGTGCTATGGGCACTAACTTCTCATTCTAGATATTCATTTTGATAGAAAAGAATTGATCTCTATGTTCAATTATTTTCATCAAGTAGCTAGCCCCATGTTTGTGTCACTCATGCTCACTCATTCCATCAAACACGGGGAGAAAGGAGAAAAGGTGCCCATATGGCACGTAAAGTCAATTTGATTTTAGTAAGACTAAATTGGAATTGTAGTTATTCAAGAGCTTCTTGCATGAGACATCAACGCATTGAACATATACATCAATGGGTTGTATGTTTATTGAGCCAATTTACTAGTGATATGAGGGATCCAATGGTCCTCCAAGGAATCCATAATGATCCTCTTTTCCTTTACGACCTTCTTCTAATACTCAACAAGTTATTAGGGATTGATGGGAATTGTAGCCTTCCCTTTGAAAATATTCCATAGATCAACCTCCTCCAATAAAATATGAAATATTCACTTCAAAGGAGTGAAGTTAGAGGCTCCCTCTTGCTGGTCACATTCTTTGAGGCCGAATATATTCGTCATTCCTAAAACTTCTTAACATACTTCAAATAAATAAATCAATAAAATAAATAAATCAACAACCTATCACGGGTGCAAATTGCCTCCCACATGCATAAATCAACACTCCAGTAATTGAGGTTTCTTGGGCATCTCATTGACAAAACCCCTCATAGGTCCTTGTGCTTATATTAGGCATGGATCACTCCAATCTTTGGAGATTTTTGGTCATCAAACATATTTCGATGAATCCCTCTCACATGCAACAATCTTACCAATATATGGATCATAATACTTTAGCTATATAAATTTTGTACCATATTAAATCTTTAGCATATGGTAAGCATATTCACACTCATAAAAATCATAACCCTACATCTAGAATTTGAATGTAATCGAACCCCTATCAAAACAATGGCTAATCGAGTGCTAAATATACAAACATATAAATCTGAAAATCAAAACAAGCAACTAAAATTGTATTAACGAATCACGTAAATTTGTATTAGACTGAAGAAAATATTACATTTGCAACTAGCTTATATTAGGAAAAAACATCTAGCTCAAACTTCAACTATCTAACCCCCTAGTGAAGTGCCCTATCTCACTTTTATGGAACAAGATAAGGCAATGTTGCAATGAATCTAGACATATCTAGTGGTGCACCTCCCTTGAAGAGAAAAACTCCAACCCTAATCCACATAGGATAAATGTGCCCCCATGCATGAGTTGCACCACCTAGAATAATGCACCCACTCTAGAAGACTAGAGTTGGATTGAACTTTGATTGATACAATGGAATGGTGTTGCTTGCCTCTGTTGTAGTCTCATATCTTAAGAACTTGTTTCAATGAGACTGCATTATATGATGCTATCTCCACTACTTGTATTTTTCTTTTGTGGATGATAGAAGTATGGTAGATTGCTTCTTACTACTCTAGGAAACTACTAATGATCATATGCACAAATTTTCCAATCAGAGTCACTAGACCAATTAATTAAATTACGAGTCTGTGTATATTCTAGGTCAAATTGGATGGTTCTTTTGATGTATCTTAGGATCTATTTTTTTGGTTGCTAATGTGGAATCTTTGGTGATGCCATGAATTTGGATACCACACCAATTTCATAACTATTATCTTCTTTGGTTGTAGTAAGACATATAACACTTCCAATCATTTGCCTAACAATGTAGGATCTGGTGGATTTGATTCTTCATTTGCTCTCAGCTTCGCTTCGACCTCTATAAGTATTGTTATTGGTTCACAATATTCCATTTTGAATTTGTGCAAAATGTCATTAGCATATTTAGACTGTGACATAAATTCTCTCTCTCCTCTTTGTCAAATTTCTTTGCAAACACAATAGTGTAACAACCCAAGATTTGTCATCTCAAATGTCATGCAATTATGCTTTCAACTAATTCATCAATGTGGAGTTATAACCTGTAATAATGAGATTGTGCACATATATTACCATAATTAGGATGTTGGACCCTGTGATCCTAGTATCCAAGTTTATATCTAATGCACTTATGTCAAAACCTTTTTGTTTGTAGTACTTCTCAATATGTTGGGATACGATGCTTGTGGACCCTGTTTGAGTAAATATTATTTTTTTCAAAGTTTGCACACTAGATTTTCTTTTTGTTCCATGTATATATCGTCTTCTAAATTTCCTTTTGAAAATGCACGTATTACATCCATTTCATGTATTTCTCACTTGAACTAAGTTGCCAAAGCAAGTATCACTCTCATCATGTTCATATTTGCAACTAGTGCAAATGTCTTTTCATAATCTTGTTCTTCCTATTGTGTGTATCCTTTTGCAACTAACCTAGATTTCACTTCTCCATGGATTCATCTATTTTGTAATCTACATGGAAATTTTGAGAATCCATGCTTATTGGAAATTCATAAATTTCACTTCAACCTTTAGGTTCCCTAGATATATTTCCTATGAACTTTCAATGTTAGGGATGAATTTGAAATATAAATTACAACAATATATGTTTCACTTATGTTCAACCAAATACATGAGGCAACCCATGAAATTAAATACCAAATGAATTAACTTCAAGGGAACCATGTTTCCATCCGTAAGGGAAAAATCCATAACATATAATAGATATAAAAATAACTTATAAACAACAGATTTGTTATGGCCACAATTTTTCCCTCCTAGTTTCTATTTAATTTTCAAATCACTCAACACAATATTCTCACTATTATGTTAAATCAGTATACATAACCGACACTAGAATAGTAGAAACCATTGAATCACCATGATAACATGCACTAAATATTAGATCTGCAAGTACACAAAGTGTGGACAACAAATTACACTTCATATATACATAAGAATGATGTTATAAGTGCTACCAATAACTTATCACAAGCTGGTACAATATTTCCCTTCAATCTTATCACATGCTAGGACTCTCCGATGGATCCAAACCTTAGCTAGGACATCCACTATCAATAGAAAACCTTAAACCAACAATCAATCCCTAGCAAGGCATCATGCCAAGATACTCCTAGCCACTCCAAAGGCTCAACAAAATTCTAGCATAAACACCAAAAATCCCACAAGAAAATTGCTCCAAGTCTCTTCTAAGGTTTTGGGGGTGTTCTCTAGCCATATTGGACACTTGTACCCCCATTCTTGCCATCCCCCCGTCCCAAATGTAATATACCTATGGAGGTATGTAGGGAGGATAATGTGGGGTACTTAGGGAGGTACTTTCTATAACACAATATTTCACCCTAGTGCAAAGCCTTCACAATGTAAAAATATGAGTGGAACATTAAAAGTGTTTCCACAGTCAAATAGACAAGAACCTCCCTCGGTTTAGTGAAGGACAAATCCAACACAAGGGAGGATTCCCTAGTAACCTCTAGGGTTCCTAAGGAGAGATGGGATCAATTCTAAGGTCACCTATATAGATACCCAAATTACCACTAATGAGATATAATAAACAAGTATGGATTAGGTGGTTACTCAAGGTAAATTCCAGATTTGAGTTTAATTTGCTTTAGGGCTGTTTAGAGGGTTTATCAAGTTACTATCCAATGCAAAATTATCTCCAATCAACTCAAATATGAAAATTACTAATGACTATTGTAAAACTTGCAATAAATATGAAAAGTTATAGTAGTAAACAATTTACATTAGTGGTATATTTCAACCCTTTGAATAGGTTATAAACAAGTAGAAATTAGGGATAAAACAATGCATAGAGTTAGGGTTTATACAACTAGTAAAATTTTAAATTTAAAAGGAATATAACAACTAAGTAAAACAAAATGTCTAGACTTAATTGTTTTGAAATAAAAATATTTTTTTATTTTATTTGTGACTGTAAAATGATTTTTAGGTCAAGAAAATTGTAGTGCCCAACACTACTACAGTAAAAAAAAATTCAGTGACATCATTCATTACCCCATAATAATAATATATTCAAATTCATTTTTGTTGAGACAATTGTCAAACACTTTGTGTGCATTCTTAATAGGGTTGTTTACATCCATTTGGGAAACAAATATACCCACCATTTGTTTTAGTTAACTAACAAAATTTGAGAATGAATTCAATATGGAATATAAAATGCTTCTTTAATGTACAAGGACCAAAAGCACTGCAATAGACTCACATTTTCAACTGGTGTGCCACTCACCAATACACAAGTAGGTTTTTCCGTTTTCAAGTAGAAGACAATAATAAAAATAGAAACCATTAATCACAAGCATTGAACAAGGATCTAAAGAAGCTTCAACAGGAACCTGTGAGTCACACTATTCATAACCCACATCTCAAAGTCGAAAGCAACAAGAAATCTCTAAATTCCCCTTTGCACAAAGCACTATTAACCAAGATGCACAATAGTCGAACACAATTGCAGTTTATGAGACCAACCAAACACCCATCAATGCCTCAACATAGAGCTATGACCAAATCCTATGAATTAAAAATTGTACGAACATACCCAACAACTAAATGGCCTCCACTAGCCAATGCACTGAGTGGCCAAAATTCAAGAGAAATACTTGTCACCCAACAGATTTAATAAAATTAGATACCCTTTAGTGACACATTCATGAAATCCACACCCTTCAACAAATTCATTGAACATCTAGTATCCAAATAACTGCAACCTGTGAGACTGACCAGACACCCATCGACGCCTGACAACATATTGATGAGCCAAAATCAAAGGAAAAAAAACATAGAATCACACCACACACCGAGTAACCTAGTTATCCAAATAGAAGGGAAATACCTAATGCCCAATACAATGAATGCAACCCATTGCATTTCAACCACAACCTATGAACCAACCACGAAAATGCTTACCACCGAATTTTAAATTTGTAATTACCTTCCAACTACAATTTTGAAAGTGAACTTTTAACTTGGAATACATCACATTTATTTAGGATCCATTCCTATACTTTGTTATAAGAAATATAACATAAATAGATTAGTATCATCATAAATCCATCCATGATCTATCATATACAAAACCAAATTAGAATATAAATTACAATATGAAAACCAATACTATTATACTTGACTGATGAGTAGTCTTCTTGATTTTAGCAATGCATCCATCAACTCCAAATTGCCTTGATACAACCATACTCAGGGAAATTTTCTTTCCCCGAGACCCCTGAATTGTGTGGCTCATAATCAGTTTTGATTGAAAAATGTTATCAACATGAATTTCCTTACCATCCACTGGTAACATCCAAATTCGTAAAGCTACTTTTCCTTCCAGATTCTAGTTATCAATCTCATAACTCATTCATGCTAGCAAACTTTCTGCAACATTTTTGTACTTCTCTGGTTACCCCCAAAAAACCAGGGATTCCCCCTCTATTTAAAGGCCCAGTGAGGCTAGTCACCTCACCTCCTCCATGCAATATTAATTTTTTTTATATTTATTTAATTTTATAATTTCTTGATTATTCATCACCCTCTTTTGAGGTGTCAATGTCTTTTTTGTTTCTTAATTATTTCATTTTCCTTTCATTATTAATTCAAATTTTTAATAAAATATTAATATGATTAGGAGCTTCCTAGAGTGGGAAATTATTTTATGAATTAATTCACCCATGAGGCCTTCAAATTTTACCTTAGTTTAACTGGAATTTGGAAGAATTAGCTATTGGAGAGTCAGGTCAATCCACCTTATTGCGTTCCCCCAATCATATCAAACCATATATTCTACAAATAGAGACTTTGCGCCTCTATTAAGAATCCTCGCCTTACTGGAGACTTTCAGACTCCTCGCATCAGTTGAGACTTCACGCCTCTATTGAGACTCCTCGCCTCAATTGAGACTCCACATCTATATTACAAATTCATTGGTTATGATCTACACCCATCTGTTGGCAAGTTGGAAAGTTTGCCTTGTATCCTGCACATTCAATAATCACACACATATCATGTATATCAATATCATATAAGAATCATAGTAATTTATTGCTTAATATTACCAATCACCCTCTACGTATACTTTTTTTTTTACTCCCAACATGGAGTTCTCCCAAAACAACCATATCCACATGTGTCTCCCTTAGGTAACCAATGTCTTTGGCTTCCATAGCCTCTCTTGATCCAGATTGTTTTTGGCACGAAATGAGAGAGGAGATATAAGAAATAAATGTACAAAGATATATCAAATATCCAATAATATAACATATATTTATTAGATATATAACCATAAACACAGAGATACAATAATACACAATTTCTATTAATGAGCGAAATGTACAAAACTGTAGAAATACAGAGTGAAAGACTCGTTAGAATGGTGGCAACTTATCTTTGAGAAGAGATGTGACATATACTCACATTCGCAAGAAGATGATGTTACAATGAGGCTCCAAAGACATTTTTAACATAAAGAAAAACTAAAACCCTAACCCGGGAAGATGAAAAGCCAATAGTTTTGTGGACCCTGTTTTGGGTAGTTTGGTGTATCAACTTCCCAGGGGCGTAACTTTGGCATACGATCTCCGTTTGGGGTGCATGATATCTAGTTAGAAAGGTGTCGATGAGGAGATTCATTTTGGGGGATAAATCAAAACCTTTGGCTATCATTGAGGTTTATGATCACGAAAACTGTTGTTTAATCCCTCAAAATAACCTCAGAAGTTTAGGACCCGAAAAACTGCTAAAAATAGTAAATTGCCAGAAGATTGTTTTGAGCCAGTTGGAATAGGTGTGTGGGAACCAATATCCACCTGGAATAATCCTCCCTCAGGAAGAAATAGTCTCCATTGAGTTGAGTTCCCAGGGGAGAGGGGAAAGCATTTGCTGAATTTGAACCTTGTTGAGTTGTTTGCCTTGCTGGAGAACTTGCGTTGCTTGGCTTGTTGAAGGCTATCACGAACCTGTTTCTGGTGGGGTTGAATATGTTCAACCAACCTATTGTATATTGGATTGACTAGGCAATGTGTAGGCACACTCGTAGGTGAACAAACAATATCTTCTTTCTCTTCTGCCATCTACTTCTGCTGGATAGAAAGGTCTTGGGCCAAGGCTCTAGTGGTTGCAGTGTCATTTTGTTCACCTTTTGAACAAATTGTGAGAAACTTGTTTTTTTAGTATGAGATACTACCTTGCGACACTGTTTAGGTGGGACAATAGTTGGAACTACCTATGGCATCATGTAGAGAAGACGCCCTAGAGTAATAATGACACTATGAGGTCAAGACTCATAGATACCATGGCACTTCCACATATAAGGATGGCCCAAGAGAACATCACAGACATCCAGTAGGGAAACATCAAATAATACCTCATCCTTGAAGGGTTGGATGCCGTATGAAAATCGACACTAGTGGCTGACAAAAAGATCACATCCCTAGAGAAGCCAATCGATGTTCTATGGATGCGAGTGTGGTGTTGTCGACAGTCCCAACTGTTTGATGACCTATGTTGTGATGAGGTTATTTTGGCTTCCACTATCAATAATAAAATACAACGGGTTACCCTTTACCCACATCTGTGAATGAAAAATGTGCTCCCCCTCTTCAGGATCTACTGGTTCTTCTGGTTGAATTGTTGCGGTCATGACAATAAGAGTGGGGTCTGCGTTGATGATGTGTCTTTTTCCATTATTTTCTCAATTAGATTCTAAATAAAGGTTCAGATCCTTGTCTTTGATCTTGACCACCAATGATTTTTTTGAGCGACATTCATCAGTGTTCTGCTAGGGTATTTTGTGGAAATCATACCACTTTTCAGTGTCATTCTTTGTCTTTCCCTTGCCCTTCTTTTCCCATGGCTTGGATTGGTTTTCGAGAGGCTGTTTGTTAGGTTTGTCTTTATCATACTTTGGTGGTTGCATATTTTTAGACCCAAAATCCTGTTTATTTTGGTGCTTAAATTTTTTCTCGATCTTGAAAACATATCAATAAGCATCTCCTAATGATGAGATGTCCATAAAATCCATTTCAATTTGGATGTACCTGTGTAGAGCCCCATGATATTTTAGAACCAAATGCCACTTAGAATATTTGATACCCATCTTGGTGCAGAAGGTAAATAAGGTATTGGTGAACTCCGACACTGCTTGGCCCCTCTCTTGATGCAGCTTGGTCCATCTCATGTAATGATATTCATATTTTCCAACAGGGTAATATTGTTCCTTGACCGCATAAATAAAAAATCCCAAGTGGGCTCGGCCCCATATATTCCAGACTCCTATGTGGAACTTTTCTCCTAATAAGTTTCCCACCAATGTTTGACATGGAAGAGATCCTTAAGGAGTGCGAAGGTGATCTTTTCCCTACCGAAAAAATTGTGAACAAAGAAATAACCTTGTAGTAGATTTAACCATTTTTCTAGGGCATCCGCATCTATTTGACCTTCAAATACGGGAATATCAAAATTAACTTGTACCTAGAAAGGAGAGGTTCCTCCAAAGTGGTCACTTGATGAAGACACACTTTCTGCTATTGACAGGATTTGAAGGATGTGTCCTCAAGAGATACAAGCTCGAGACCCAACTTGCTATACTTGGACCTCGTCGGGGACATGCATTGAAAAACAATCAAGAGCAACCTGCTCTCATACCACTGATCCAGATTATTTTTGGCACAAAATGAGAGCAAAGATATAATAAATAAATGCACATAGATATATCAGATATCCAATAATATAACAGATATTTATCAGATATATAACCATAAACACATAGATACAGTAATACACAATTTCTATTAATGAGTGAAATGTACAAAACTGTATAAATACATAGTGAAAGACTCGTTAGAATGGTGACAACTTATCTATGAGAAGAGATCTGACGACTAATCACATTCGAAAGAATATGATGTTACAATGAGGCTCTAAAGGCCTTTTTAACATAAAGAAAATACAAAACCCTAACCCCGGAAGATGCAAAGCCAACAATTTTGTGGACCCCGTTTGGGTAGTTTGGTGTATCAATTTCACGGGGGCATAACTTTGGCATACGATCTCCGTTTGGGCCGCACAATAGCTCATTGGAAAGGTATTGATGAGGAGATTCATTTTTGGGGACCAATGCAAGCCTTTGGCTATCCTTAAGATTCTCGATCGCAAAAAAACATCATTTAGGCCCTCAAAATGGCCCTGAAAGTTTAGGACCCTAAAAACTGCTAAAAATAGTAAATTTCCAGAAGACTGTTTTGATCCAGTTGGAATATGTGGGTGACCACTGATATCCACTTGGATTATCTCTCTTCCTTTAATCAAATCCACCCATAAGTCTTGCAGGTCCTGTCCACCTAACACAACTTACACTTGTTCAGAACATATATATTCATTTTATGTTCAAGCATATGTCAATCATAATGAATACACTAATCTACCCAAAAATTAAAACTATCAAATGCGTCTTGTTTGAACAACTTAAGGCAACTTTGGGACCATTTTGATGTAAAATACTGTTTTGTGAACAATTATATTTCAATATAAATATAAAGAGAAATTTTCTGTGGAAAAAAAAAATCAAGTACATTCCACAAGTCACATACATATAACATAGCCATAAACATAGTAACTAAAAACTTCAATCAATCCTCGAATTAAATTCCTAATCGTTCTTAGAGTAGAGTTAGTGTTATAGCACCATTTTCCACTATACATGCATATGTTGACTTATTGGCCTATGCTACATCCCTTTCCCTGCTTACAGGACTTAAATCCCCTTTTTCCTCTTCAAAAACTTATTAAAAAAACCCATTTATCAAAGTGTGCACGCTTTTCCTTAAAGCAACTCTCGTGCATACACAAGTTCCCTGTTAGCAACCCGCGTACATGTTAATTTTGTCTCAAAAAATTATAATCTCGATATTTCGGGAAGAGTTTACGATATTTTCCGTTCCCTAACTTCCTAAAGCCCGTACATAATAACTCCAACCATCAAAATGGAGTATAAGAGAGAGCCTTGGGGTGGAGGAAAAACATGGATAAGAAATGCACCAATATACTGGCCTTTTGAAGATTATCATGCAACTGCCATGTTTCCTTAGTGCCTGAGATTGTCCGCTCTACCTGGAAACCCTTATTTCCAGAATTTGTATTCACCTTGGACATGCTAGAGTGCAGAGTGTTGCATGAAATTCTATACATTTTCAGCCTTGGGTATAGGAACATGGATCCTAGTTTCACGATGGTGCCACATAGGTTATAGGTTGTAACCAACCCCTTTTTCTGTCATCAATAAAATATCTCTCATTCTCGTCAGATTCCATATTATTTTAGGATTCTAATGATATTATATGCATGTTATTTCAAATCTAACATTGAATCTAAACTGTTTACAATTAGTTAGTTGGAAGATAACTAATTTCTTCAAGTTCCATCTTTCTTTGTCTGTAGAACTTTTAGAGGGTGGTTGTGAAGGAATTCTATAGCAAAATAGATCAAGTGGGATCTATTTCAAACGTAGAATTCTAGGTGCACTCTTCTTCCCTTTTTTCAAAAGTTAGTTATTGTAGGTAGTTATTCCTAATTGATTGTTTAATTAGAGTTTGAGACAAGTTTCCTTGGGTTCTGATCTATTGTGGTTGTGGCCCAAATATCATAGGGAGTAATTTCCCATAACATAATTGGCGACCATACTGTCTTTGGGTCATTAAGGGTACTTTCCTTTTTGCATTTCTATTGAAACTTTTTTTGTGTTTTAATCCTTTTTTTAGTAGTCTCCAAGTCTATACAATCCTATCTTAGCCTTCCAGTTCCCCTTTCTCTATTTTCTAAGGGATTTTAAGGGTGCACACAAGTTTCCTTCATAGAAGTTGCGTATATATGCAACATTTTTACTACACAGTCACGTACATGTTCCGAGGAAGGGTTTTTTCTCTTCCCAACCTACTGGAAGTCAATGTGTTTGTGCTCTGAGATCTTTGTGGGTCTTTTGCGAGTCTATAAAAGTGTTGTTTGGTTCCATAAATATGTTTCTTTGTTTCCAATAATGCAAGTAAAACTTAAATATTTTGGTCAACTTTTGTGTTTGTTCAAAATTGTTTTTGTTTCTTTTTATGGTTTAGGGTTTCAGAAAGATTAGTGGGTTTTTTTTTAAACTTTGTTTCCTGTTAATACAATGGCTTATCAAGTGCTTTGTCATCTATTTTGTAGTATTTCTCCCCCTGTACCTTTCTTGTTTTCTTGTTTGATTCAAAATTAAAGTATAAGAGTGTATGCTTTTTGAACGTCTTCCCTTGCCTTTCATATGTCCATGTTTGAAAATAAAAGTTCATTGTAAGCATTTTTTCTTCTTGAATTTACTCTTTTGCTTTAAAAAAAAGGATTTCGTTTCAGTAGCCTTAGTAAAAGAAAAGAAATCTAGTTATGCAAAGTTTTTTCGCACTTTGTTCTGCATTGCCTTTCAAAAAAATATTATATTTTCATTGCAAAGTGGTTAAAGATCTTGCATATAGTCAAAAGTGCATTGTTTTCATTTTTGAAGAAATATGAAAGAAAGAGTTTGTTTTCAGTTTAATTTGAAGCGTTGTTACACTCATTTTTCAATGAAGAAAATGCATCATGCATTTATGTTCTTAAGTGTTTTTTCTGGTGTGTCTGTAAAAAAACCATCTAGTTTCATCCATACCCTTTTAAGTAAATAACAACCACATAAAATGAACGCTAACTAAAATTTATTAGAAATTTTCATTTTGCAGGGTGAATAGACTAGTTATAGGCTAGGGTCTTGGTTTAGGTTGGAGAGTTAATTTTTCCAAGGCCAAAGAAGGAACATAGGAGTCCGAGCTAGGGAGAGTTTAAATCCAATTATTGTATAAGTATAACAAGGAAACTCCTCTAACACACGAGTTAAAAACGGTGCCGCGTGAAGGAGAGCTGAGGAGATAACCCCTCTGAAGCTTAACTAAGCATAGTGGAAAGATTGTATATTTGGGGTTTCGTTAGTGCCCTTACCTCCAGGAGAGGCTATGCTTTCGAGGCTTCATGATTAGTTACTCTACCTATATGTTCGATCCCTACTGTCAACTATACCCCCTCGGACACTAACTACGAGTTGGGGACCTTAGTTGCTTTTCCTAGGGATCCGAGAGGTGACTGTGATGGGGGGGTTTCCTGTGGTACCTGGGGAATATTTCGTATCACACTTTTCAGTACCGCTAGAGAGTGCCTTGCGAAGCGTAGGTACTTGCATAGGATAATATTGGTCATTGGAGGTCGGGATAACTGCTTCTCACTCCTTTGTTCGTTAGTATATGTGACTTAATGAACTTGTGCCTTTGTCTGTAAGGTCCTTACCTTACCTTGTGACTATTGAGATCTCAGGACCTAATCCACCCGAGTCGGGATATTAGCGAGGTTGTTTGTGTCTGTTGTTTCCTTTTAGGAATTTTCTAGTGGTGTGCTTAGCGATCATAGACTTTCTTAGGAAGGCATTTATGCAGTCACCCAGAGATGACAACTCAAAGTGGTTGACTAACCTAACCACCTCACTGGTCGAGGAGAATTCAAGGTCTTCCACATGTTTAGGAAGGACTAAGTCCTCCATTACCTCCTTTGAGGCGTCAACTTGATAAATCCAGCATGTTTGTACCGACTGGTCTAGTCAAGATCGTTCATACAAAACCAACAAAGAATAACATTTCTAAGTCGAAGGTTGTAACAATAACTGATCTTGGGGTAGAAGAATTCACTCCACCTGCCAAATATCCGTTAAATATCCCTTACACTCCATTTTTCGTGCAAGTTATGCCTCATAGATCAAACTTCGTTGATAGTATCCCTCTTCACTGGGCCACGATGGAAAGCACTCCATAAGTGTCTGGGTCAGGAGTTATCATAACTCCCACTTGGAAAATTGTTACTAGTGAGATCTTTCCACCTAATATGTCGAACCAAACAACTGATGTTATTCAACCCACCATTTCCACGTCTATTAGTAACTCCGTTCCGCTGATTGTTGGTTCCACCCAACATTCTGGTGTGGCCATGCCATTAACCTCAATAACCAATGTTTTTTCATTCAGTATGTCGTCGATGGACATGCTAAATGCGTTGACTAGCTCTCAGTCGACATCCCAAGTCTCTAATGTTGGTTCAGGGAATTCCTCCATTCCTTACCAATATGTTCCTTGGGGCATCACTCATATCCCTCTGTCGTTTCCTTCCATCGGGAACTAGGTATTCCCATATTCTACCCCTAACCCCTTTGGGGGATGGGGCGCTTCTATGGGTAGCGGATCCCAATCCACTAGCATGCCATCCACCTCGATCCCGTTCACATTGTAAGGTGGGTTTGGAAGTAATACGTTTTCCACGTATCAAGTATCGACAGGGAGAAACCCCTTCCAAGTTTAGTGGAATCCCATGCAAGGATCGTTCCCTTCTCAAGGGATGTCGTTAGGGGCCAACCCCTTTCCCGGTCAGTCGAACCCATGCAAGGAGGTTTTCACTTGCAAGGAGTGTCCGTAGGGAGAAACCTTGTTTTCCTTTCGGGAATTAGATAGGTGGGAGTTTTCTTCTGTTTAACTAGAAGCAAGGGTTCACCCAAGGCTCTCGCTCATCCAAAAATTCTTCCAGGCAAACTGGTTCCAGTTTCAATCTAGGACCTTCTTTTCAGGTTACTAATCAGTCGATGTTGTAACCTAGCCTTGCCTTTCTGGAAACTCTTCATTTTCCATATTTGTCTAAGTTGATCAATGACCTGATTTGTTATCACCCAAGTTGGCCTACAGTCCCCACCAAACTATCGTCGGACATACCAAAGTTCGAAGGAAAGAGTGGTGAATACCTGTGGGATCACATAACGATGTTTCACTTGTGGTGCTCATCTAATTCATTGAACGAGGAATCGATCCGGTTACGATTGCTCCAATGCAACCTCACTGAGGTCGCCACTAAGTGGTATATAGAACTAGAGAGGTCGAGGTATGTAATGTTTGGTGATCTCGCCATGGTTTTTATCAAACACTTCCAACTCCTTGTCTGGTATGATGTTGGCATAGAGATTTTAGCTAACTTCAAACAAGATAAAGCTACGCACATTTCTGATCATATTCGGGAATGAAGGAGACAAAAGAGCTTGATCAAAGCCACAGTTCTGCCAAAATTTCTTTTAGAATGGTTCTTGAAGTCGCTAATACCTTTTATTTCTGAGGATGTGGTCACTTCAACAATGTTTACGGAAGAGCAAGAAATATTTAGAGCACAACAGTTGGAGTTGATTTACTCTCAATAAGGTATGCTCTATGAGATCATTCCCAACACACCAAAATTGACTCTTGACCGGGACAAACCAAAATCAGGACTGCATGTCGATGGTATTGTTGGTTCCTTGCAAAATAAAGCTGCATATTTGGTCTCTAGCCAGATGCAACAATTGTCTATAAAAAAAATGTGGCTTGTCCCTCCCCTGGATGGACCACCCCCACCACTCAGTCCTTAAATGTACACTTTGTGCAATCGAAGACTGAAAAGGGTTCTCAACAGCCCGAAGATAAGAAGAAAGGCAAGGGCAAGAAGGGTAGTGGGGGTAAATATAAAAAGCCTAATAAATATGCCGAGGGGGCAAAAGATGAAAAGAGAAAGGTGACATTTTTATCTGAGAAGTCTTTAGTCACCAATTTAATCATTAATCCTTCATTTATAACAAATCTTTTCTTAGTTAACAAGATCTTTAAATTGACAATGCATCTTGCATTGTTATGTAGATAACTTCACTTTAACTAGAATCTTTACTTATGAAATTAACTTGCGTAACCCATTCACATAAGTAAATTGCGAAAAGTTAAGAGGAGATCAAATAGAGCAAAATTACACAAATACACCAAAAATTGATAACAGAGTTCACCAGACACCCTAACTACGTCTTCGGGTCCATTTCTCATGGAGTGGCCTTTTCATTTAAACAACAAAATTGGAAAAATTACATGAACATATCTAACTTCTGGAAATGACTCTCAATTCTGCTGCTCAAATACAGTTCCGGTCTACACCATTGCATTCACCTCGAAATTCTGATAAAAAATGACTATACACATGACTATGTTCTTTTCTTGGCTTCCCTCATTACCAACAAGCTTCTTGGGCATGGAAATTGTCTCCCCCAATGGTAAAATGCCCCTTGGTTATATACCAAAGGGTCAATACTTCAAGTCTTCCTTCACCCACATTTAATGGGATTTGGTCTCATTTAATTTGGGGAATAAAACATATCAAATACAAACTTTAATACATATATGGTTCAACCAAACCAATTAAATGGTTAACCATAACGATATCTCAACAACCATATAGGTTTTTTCCCCAATAATATGTGGCCTATGCAACGAAAACCATAAATAATAATCATATGGTCTTTAAAAATCCTATATATAATATGTGGCAAACTAAAGTTTTAGTGAACCATATATCTATATCTATCTATATATATATATATATATATATGTGGTTAAAATCCGTAACAATATGACATAATCCATCCATATGATATGATTCTCCACTTTTAATAACTTTGACCATTTTTTTAAATGGGTATGAAATATATGTTTTAACGACCATATAATATATATGGTTTATAACCATATATCATATAACAAATCGATATATTTTAAAATAACCAAATCCACTTTTAATGGATTTTGGATCCTTTCTTAATGGAGATTGGATCCACTTTTAATGGAATATGGTTTTTAATAAATATTTGTTATATGTTTAAAAATAATTTCAAATTGTTTGTTAAATAAATAAACCATAACCAATGAAATATTCTATGACCACACGTGCACCACGTGGCACCATGTGTCAGTTGCTCATTGGTCCACTTGTTTGCCATGTGTCACTACCATGTCAACACTGCCACATCATCACTACCACATCATCATTCCATGTCAACCTTCCATGTCAGAATGCCACATCATCACTGCTATGTCATCACTTCCACGTCAGCATGACACATCATCACTGCCACTTGTCTCTTTCACTTTGACTTTTTCCCTGTTGGACTAGAAATTTGACCGGCCATAACTTTTGCATACGGAGGTCATTTGAGCTCGCGTTCACTCCATCGGAAAGATCTTGTCGATCTATTCAAAATGGTGTTGGTCTTGAGGCGATCTGAGGAATTTAAATTTTGGCCATCCTGGATCCTCCTAGATCATTCCTCCCCACCTAGAAGCTTTTGGACCACCAAAAATTGATCATTCATTAATCAAGCGAGGGCATTGACTCCCCACTTGTACAGAATCCAATAAGCGTGACTGCATAGTGAAAACCTGATGCATCACAACAAACTGTCCAACCATGTTAATCATTGAAATTATTCTGTTAATATGAACATTCACTTCCTTACTTTGGCAATCTCCTGCATGCACTGTCATGTCTATCAACCAGAGAAAACTAACTAGCAATAGTAAGAAATACATTACTACCAAAGGAAATTAATCAACAAATTGATTTGTCTTTTGAATATTTTTACCAAATGATTTTACCCACTCATGGAGATGATCTAGATCACAACCTGGAGACATATATGCTACATTTGGACTAACAAGTGATATACGTTTGATACCCATAGTTGTAATCATTGTCTCATCACCAGAATCAGACCCCAAGTCCTATTTCATTATAGCAACAATCTTTTGTTCCCCCTTCTTTTGGAACTTCTTTGGTAACAAATCAGGATGAAATTTCCAACAATGATCTTCATCATGCCCCTTCTTCTTGCAATGAGTGCACGTGAGCTTCTCTTTCTTCACAATAGCCGTTTTCTTTCTATCTTTCTTCGACTGATTCGCGAATTTAGGTGGTTCATTCTCCATACCATGCTTTCCTTTCCTAGCTTCAAGATGAGTATCTTGTACTGAAACTTCGTCAATATTAGTAGGATTAAACATCAAAATAGTATGGCGAAGATAAGAATGTAAACCACTAATGTATTTAAGAAGAGTTTCACGAGTGTGTAATGGAATTTCCAATGCTAAAGCCTTCTTCTTGAATTCTTGTGTATAAGTTTGAACATTTTTCCCTTTTAATTGTTTTAGATGTAACCATTCAATCATAGATGTTTGACTATATTCCAAATGATAGAATTGCTTTCTCATTGCAGAAATAAATTCAACCCAAGAGAAAATGATTTTACCATGTTGTACCAAATCTGCTTGAGCTCG
>ML815712.1:50749-68572 GCA_009831015.1 Picea engelmannii
CCCCACTTTTAATGGCTTTGACCATTTTTTTAAATGGGAATGAAATATATGTTTTAACAACCATATAATATATATGGTTTATAACCATATATCATATAACAAATCGACATATTTTAAAATAACCAAATCCACTTTTAATGGATTTTGGATCCTTTTTTAATGGAGATTGGATCCACTTTTAATGGAATATGGTTTTTAATAAATATTTGTTATATGTTTAAAAATAATTTCAATTCGTTTGTTAAATAAATAAACCATAACCAATGAAATATTCTATGACCACCCATGTGCCATGTGGTGCCATGTGTCACTATCTCACTGGTCCACTTGTCTGCCATGTGTCACTGCCACATCATCACTGCCATGTCAACATACCACATCAACACTTCCATGTCATCACTTCGACGTCAACATGACACATCATCACTGCCACGTGTCTCTGTCACTTTGAATTTTTCCCCGTTGGACCAGAACTTTGACCGATTATAAATTTTGTATACAGTGGCCGTTTTGAGCTCTCGTTTTCTCCGTTGGAAATCTCTCGTCGAGCTCTTCGAAATAATGCTAGTCTTAAGGCGATCTGGGGACTTTAAAAATTTGGCCATCTTGGATCCTCCTTGATCAAATTTCCATGCAAGCTTTGTGGGGATGATCAACTTACTCATCAATGCTCAAAGATTGAAGAATCCCAACGATTGACAAAGTTTCAACAACAACAACAATGACCCATTGTATTGAAAATCTTGTTTCCGCAAGGGGGAACTTCGAGTGCACCTCTTCCAGACGAATCTTTTTCGTTAATTAATATGGTTAATTCTATGAAATTAAAAATTAGGAGGTAGAATTGTCGACGAAAACTCGTGATTATATTAATCCAGAGTTGAGATTGAAAGGTAAAGAAACTTTCGATCCTCAGGGGCCTCTCCACATAGAGAAACCTGAAAAGGAAACGATGTTGCGCATACCAAAGGGCGTGTATAAAATAATTTTGCATAACCCTAATGCTATAGTTTCACCCAACTATTCAATTGTTGAGGATTTAGCTCAAACGCCGTGTGCAATGTCTGCTTTAGAGGTGATTCAATGTTACCCCACGCAACACACTGCATTATTATCCATGATCTGAGTGACAAATTCTTCTAGCTAGCTCACTGCAAAGCTTGACACTACTGACGTGAAGCCTCATCTTCCTTATCATGTAGCCTTTCAGATTGAGGTTATATACAAAAAACATGTAATCAGGAGGATCGTCATAGACGAGGACGATTCGATGTGTGTCATGTCCCTATCCCACTGGAAAGCTATTGGCTCTCCAGAGATTGCACCTTCTACCGCTTTGTTAACCTCTTTTGATGGATGATATTTTAGACCGCACAAGCTTATTTCCTATTTTCTAGTCCAAGTAGGAGGGAAGTGCGTTTCCGTAGAAGTAGAGGTAGTCGACACCCTGTTCGACTATAATCTGTTATTGGGAAGATGTTGGAATTATGTGATGATAGCTATCGTCTCATCGATATTTCAAATTTTATGCTTTACCCATGAGGGAAGGATTGTGACTATCAATCAGATGGATTTTAACCTCTCTAGCTTCATGGCAAGTCCGAGATCCACGGTTCCCTGGATTGAAAACTCTCAGTTGACAACTGAGAGTATCAGTGTTGGAATGTGCCCTTCACTCATCAGAAATTTTAATTTCCCCAAACCGGTGACTTATATTCGTGCCACCCTGGTCGGATTTCAAAATTCGCATCCCCTGACTCTGGTGACGAGAGTCACGTTGTTGAAAACATCGTATATGCAAGATCCATAGGTGTTACCCTCACCGTGTGAATTGGTCGAAGGTCGCACACATCCTGGGATGGCTATGACACTGTCTACAACTGAGGTCGCTTAATAGACTATTTAGTAGGCCACTGTAGACTCATATCAAATTCCTTTATGGACAAAGGAGGATGATCAGTATTTCAGAGCATGTCTGGGCTCAGAGTTCTTCAACTTCTCAAGACTGTGTTGATATGGTGATGCCACCAGACAAGGCTACTATCGAGATCAATGATAGTCGTCGTCTCATCAATATTTCAAATTTTATGATTTGCCCATGAGGGAAGTATTGTGATTATCGATTAGACGGATTTTAACCGCTCTAGCTTTGTGGAAAATCCAAGTTCCACGGTTCCCTGGATTGAAAACTCTAGGTCGAAAACTAAGAGTATCAGTGTTGGAATGTGCCCTTTTCTCATGGGACCTTTTAATTTCCCCAAATCGATGACTTCTATTTGTGCCACCTCGGTCGGATTTCAAAAGCTGCATTCCCCAACTGCGGTGACGAGAGTCGCGTTGTTTAGAACATTGTATCTGCAAGATCCATGGATGTTACCCTCGCCATGTGAATTGGTCGAAGGTCGTGCACATGCCAGGATGGCTATGTCGATGTTTGCAACTGAGGTCTCTTACCAGACTATTTAGCAGGCTGTTGTAGACTCAGATCAAATTCCTTTACGGATAGAGGAGGATGATTAGTATCCGGAGCATCTCTGGGCTCAAAGTTCTTCACCTTCTCAAGACTGTATTGATATGGAGATGCCTTCAAACAAGGCTATTTTCGAGACAATGACTGGGTCGGAAAGGCCATGGGAGGATATGCATCATTGTTCATATTTCCTCCTTGAGATCAATCATGTGGAAGGAGGAGAATTTAAGTCAACTGTGAATAGAAATGATGGTCGAACGATGAACCCCTTAGAAAAGAATGATGTCTATGCTGAGGGGAATATGGAAAATATATTGGAAATTGTCTCGATCAAAATTTCTAAAACTCCCGATGTTGTTGAAAATGTTTTTATTGGGGTATACTGTTCTCAAGGTGAAATTTGTTAGTATACAACACTTTTCAAAGAATCTCGTGATGTTCTCTCCTGGTCATATGAGGAAATGTATGGCATAGATCCTCGGATTGTCAAACATGAGATTCAAACCTATGAAAATGTTGAGCTGATTCGAGAGAAGCTGTGACCATTCAACTCAAGGAAAACAACAACAACCAAGGCTAACGTAGAAAAACTGCTCAAGGTAGGATTTATCTATCTAGTCTCGTTGACAGAATGGGTATCCAATCATGTTATGGTAGACAAGAAGCAAGGTATGATTAAAGTATGCATGGATTTTCATGATTTGAATAAATATTGTCCCAAGGATAACTTCCCTACGTCGTTTATCGATCAAATCCTTGATGAATGCATAGGAAGTGATATTTTCTCGTTCATGGATGGTTTTTCTGATTATAATTAGATACTGATCTGCCCTGAGGAACAACATAAGACAACTTTTATTTGTCCTTGGGTAACCTTTGCATACAAAAATATGTCTTTTGGCCTTAAAAATGTTGGAGCTACTTTTCAGCGGGCCATGATGTTCTCTTTCCACGATTTGAAGCACATAGTTGAGGATTATTTGGATAATCTCACTGCCCACTTGCGTAAGAGGGCGAACATATTCTACACATTCGCCTTGTCTTCAAGATATGTCGTCACTATTGAATTCGCTTGAATCCACACAAATGCATTTTTTGTGTGACTTCATGAGATCTCTTAAGATTTATCGTTTCAACTAAAGGGATCATGGTTGACCCTTGAAGGTAATGGAAATAACTCAGTTTCCTTCCCCACGCACAATATGTCAACTTCATATTCTACAAGGAAAGGTGAATTTCCTTCGACATTTTGTACCAAATTATGATAATATCACAAAAGGTTTCATGTGCCTATTTAAGAAGGGGGTTCCATTTTATTGGGACGAGTCGACACAATGCTCTTTTGACGCATTGAAGAAATCTCTAGTGTCGACTCCTTTGCTTAGCCCCCCAAATTATAATAGAGATTTTTCTTCTATATCTCGCAGTAGTTGAATATTCGATCAAAATGGTATTAGTTCTGGAGGATGATGAGCTCCAAGAGCATGTCATCTATTATTTGAGTCAAGCTCTGATGAGACTTGAATTGAAGTATTCTCACGTGGAGAAACTGGCCTTAGCAACATTTCATGTTGTTCAAAGCCTTCAACATTATATACTTTTGCGCAAGACGACCGTTATCATCAATGTTAACCCTTTTTAGTATGATTTGAATCGAAAAATAATTGACAGGAAGTATAACAAGTGGATTGTTGTTCTTCAGGAGTTTGATTTGGATTTTTCTTATGCCAAATCCAAGAAGTCGTTAGTCTTCGCCGAACTTATGTTGGATTTCCCAATATAGTATGAGGAGAATGAACTTATTGACTCACTTTTGGATGAGTGTATATTCCTCATCTCTTATATTGACCCTTGGTATGGATATATCCTTATATATCTCCAGACTCTCAATTTTTCCTCGCATCAATCAAAGGATGATCGACGTCAGATTCAACAAGAGGCGAAGAATTACCTTATCATCGATGACACTTTGTATCGTCGAGGAGTTGATTCAATTATCCGTCGTTTTATAACCCACGAGGAAGCATAAGTTGTGCTTAATGACTGTCACACTGGAGCATGTGGAGGTCACTTATCAAGACTAGCAACAACCTAGAAGATCTTGCGCGCTGGGTACTTTTTGTTGTCAATCTTTAAATATTGCACATAAGCAGTAAAAAAGTGTCACCCTTTCCAAAATTTTTCTCGAAAGATGCGTGTGCATCCTGCTCCTCTTTTTCTAGTCATCACCGTCGACCTTTTTACTAAGTGGGGCATTGATTTTATGACATGCCACCCACCTTCGACTAGGGGGAATCGTTATATCATTGTTCCTATTGATTATTTCATGAAGTGGGAGGAGGCCATATCTAATTTTTGAGTGATGGTGAGATTGTCACTTTCTTCATATTCAACCAGGTTATAACTCGGTTCAGTGTTCCGAAAGAGATTGTCACTGAGCACGACAGTCACTTCCCGAACAAGATGATATCAAAACTTGCTTTTAAGTTGGGTTTTAAACAAGAGCACTCGTCTTCGTATTACCCACGGGAAAATGAACAGGTCAAGGACATTAATAAGTCTTTTAAAACCATTCTCTGGTGCACCGTCAACGCATGAAATTCTAACTGGCACATTATGCTGTATTTGGCTTTATGGGCATATCGGACTATAGTAAAAACAACTATTGGATTTTCGCCTTTCAATATTGTTCATGGGTTGGAGTCTATTTTATATATTGAGTGTGAGATTATGTCCCTTAAGATCGATGTAGAGCTTCTTCTTGACTCCACTGAGTTAGAAGAACACCTTGTCCATCTAGAACACCTCGATGAGAAGCGTCGGGATGCTATGACTGCGAACAAGCACACAAAAATCGCGTTAAGAGTTAGTATGATAAGTCTGTGCACCCAAGAGTTTTTTCGGAAGGTGATCTTGTCTTAGTCTACGACCAGGACAAAGATGCCGTGGGGGAAGGAAAGTTTAATCCTTTATGGTATGGACCTTACATTGTAAGACGTGCCTTATGGAAGGGAGCCTATGAGCTTGAATATTTTGAGGGAATGCACTTTTTGAGCCTAGAAATGGGCTCTACTTGAAAAAGTACTATTCCTAAGTATCTTTGCTTAGGCGGTCTTTTTGTAATTATTGTATATAGTTGTATATAGTGATGGTGTTGGAACACATATATTTTTCAAATAGTCCAGATATAAAGGGATTGGAAGCCGCCTACCTTTTTAACAACAAAACGCTAGTGATAAACCTCAAACATCCGATTTTGGGGTTTCACAGATATTACAGTTCAACGTGTCGAAGTTCCCAATGCCCCAACATGCAAAATAACGAAATTGGGTTAAGATTAATCATGATCATCGAAGCATTAAAAAGAAATTATCACTAATTTAATACATCGCGCCTTCTCAAGTTAGGAGTCACTCCTCGAGAAATCTTTGAATGTCCCGAGATGCGAAGTTACGAAAAGTGACTTCAGGTAAGCCAGATTAATTATATGACTAATGATAATTAACGATAATTAATTGTTATTGCAACTTCGCGATTTGACATTTTTGCCTTGAACAACGACTTATAATCTCGATACTTGAGGTCGCGAAATTTCCAAACTAATCGCAATTAATTAAAAAATTAAGCTTGATTAAAGTTAATTAATCAAATCGCAATTTCACAGATTGGGGATTCATAGCTCGAGACTAAGAGTAAAATCACCCTAAACCATGAATTCTGAAGAAAGATTAAAACTAATCATGATTAATCAAAGGTTTAAGCTAGATTAATTAATATCTTGAACAACCTTTTACCCTGTAAAACTTACGAGCGAAAATTAAATATTTCTACGATTCTCCCAAGTCACGAAATATCAAGCATTTATGGCATTTATGAGCAGAATAAAGAAATGACTGAAAATAAGATCTTGCCTTATCTCCCGATCTTTATATTAAAAGAATTAAACATCATGTCAGCAAGGACCCACATAGACTAGAATGCTCAATGTGAAAGGATTTCTGTCATTAGTTTAGTTTCATTCTAGTTTTCACAGAGTTAGCTTAGCGAGATAACCATTGTTTGTGTTTTCATTCTCTGTGACAGGAAATATAATTTCGAGATTTTATGTATCATGGATCCGCGGAAAGCGCCCAAAATAGTTGGTGAAAGTGCGGGCCAAAACTCAAATATTCTTTTTGATACCTCACCCAGAAACATCGACACAATTAAAACATGGACACATGTTTTCAACACATTTCAATACGAGTTGGTGAACTGCCAGACGATTCGAGCGATAATGAGAAAGATGAATTTTATATTAAATACAAGGTTGTTGCTCAGTCGGAGATGCACAAAGTAGCGACAAGGTCGTGACACTTTCCCTATTATGATATGATCGGGTGGGCACTGGATCACGTAGATATCCTGACTAGGACAATATTCAATTCTCAGAAGGTGGATGTTGGGACATTTCGACCGAAGAATTTGCAGACGATGTAAAAACTGTCACCCACACCAAACTTTACTTACAATGCCGAATTCTTAGAGGGTTTCAAAAAGAAAGAATGTGAGCAATTTGGAAAAATCGTATCCGACCTGATTAAGGATTGGTGATCACGCCCTGAAAAGTTTAGGGCTGATTCTAATGGTATATACACAATCTCATCGTTACAGCCACAGTTCATGTACATAGCGATGATGGTGTGCAGACTGTATGGGAAGGATAATACTGCACATTTCTTTCTCCCATGGGCACTGCTTGTCCACACAGTAACAAAGGGATACTCTTTCAACTGAGCGAAATTGTTGTCAGACAGTCTGGCCAGTCAAATTACAGAATATTAGGCACAAAAGGTGAGCGGGAAAGCAACTTCATTTTTCATGTCTGCTTACATTATGGATGCCATTTTCTTCATAACACCTTTTCCATTAATGATCTGGATCTGGACTCCAAATAACGCAGAGCGTATTCACGTGTACCACTCAAAACTCTGGAAAGATAAAGCTAAAGACTTCGTCTATGAGATTTTCAATTGGGTAATGGTACCAATGCATGTCATTATCTTCAGACACCCACCTCCCAGGATTTCAGATAAAATCGTGGCCAACTTAGGCAGCGTGGCATACTGGTACATAGAAGAACAATTCTCTTATATTAGGGTTTTTGGCTGCTCTATTCCCCCATATTCCCTGCCACTATTCTGACCAGACAGGCTAGTATGTCGCGAGGTTGCCAGGAAAACAATACTCGACAGGATCAACAAAAAACTCAAAGGAGTTCAGAAAAAGGTATGGCCATTTCCCCCCCTAGACATTGGTAATTTTTCTTTATTAGATTTCGACCATTGCAAAGTGGAGGCCACGACCTTAGAAGAAATGAAACTAGTAGACATTGAATTCAAGAAGCATGAACCTCATAAGGTCGTGGGTAACCACATGACAAGTTGTGGTCTAAAAAGATACGAGCACGAAGATTCCCCTCATGACGAGATTTTCCGAGGAGTGAGATCCTACTCAGAGGTATTAAGTCGGGTCTGAGCTCTGCCGCCCGAAGGGATGATCGAATTTTACAAATTTCAGGAACATCAGAGAAGTTCCCTCCCTAAAGTTTTACAAGGCAAAGTCTCAACAGCCCCAGGTATACAACAAACAGAAGCCAAAGGTTCAATGGACACAAGCCCTGGTAAACAAGAAACTCAAGGGAACACAAAGGAAGTCGAGATCCCAAGCCAAGAAGAAAGACCCCCAGAGACAAACACACCGGGTAAACAGGTCAAGGATCAAACAAAGATACCCTCAAAAGGGGTGGGAGACACACCCTTGTCTACACCAAAATAACCGGTCATAGATGCTACCATAAAACAAACATCCACAAAAAGTGGCAGTCACATTCCATTCGTCACACCCTTACAATCTGCCAAGGGGAATCCTGATGAAGGAGCAATATTCAAAGAATATCTAACACCTATCTTTGTAGAGGAGTTGCCTCCTAGCGATTTCTTTTTTAGCAATAAAAGGAAATTCGTGGTGAAACAAGAAACACACCAAAGGGTGGGTGCAACAGCCAAAAGATAAAGAGTGTTAACTGATGGAGAAGTCTTAGAAGAGGTAGAATTCACTGAAGAGGTAGCAGGAACATTGGGGGCTTATGCAACAACCAACCAATTTTCAGTGGGGACCTTGAAGGAACGATTGAAACAAAAAGATCTGTTAATTAGCAAATTATAGACTCAGATAGCAGCTGTAGAGACAAATGTCAGGAATGAGGCATACAAATACCTTGAACAAGCCAGACCAGCTGACCAACGGGAAATCAAACAACTCAAATCCAATCTCGAGAAAATACACCAGTCGGCTCAAATAAGCCAAACACAGGTCAATCAACAAGAGGAGTTAATAAAGCAGTTACAATCCAAATTAAATTCTACTGAAATCCAGGTCATAGATATAACGGTATTACAGACTCAAGCCAAGGAAATACAACAGAAGATAGAAGCAACTCAACAAGGTCTACTGTCTAAAGTAAAAACCATCTAGGATCATTTTCACATTATAGATCAAGCATTAAATAATATCACCTTAAGAGAAAGAGGATCTAAGGCATCTCGAGGTGTCTTCCAGGAGGCTATTATATCGTCAGCAAAAGAGGAAACAATCATCTCTTCCAAATTATTGATTCCAGAGCAAACTAGGGGTACCATCCTATTAAAGGCATGGGAGCATAATATAACAGAAAACAAAAAAATGGCCAAAGAAGTGAGAGATTCCTGTGAAGAAACATTTGGCTTGTTGAATAAAACATTGTTAGATCTTGATCAGGAAAGTAGCTTTGGGACGTTGGGTAAAATTAACATAGCCAAACATCTTCTAGATATTAAGGAAAATGTGGAGAGAGACCAAGTTTAAATCTCTCAAATAAGACAGGTCGACATTGTTCAAATAGATAAATGGTTGATAAAACCAAATCTACAACTATCGTCTATCATTATAGTAGATGGACAAATAGGAGAAAGATTGCCATAGCTGGAAAAGAAGCGTTACATTTTCGAGGCAAATGACCAAACAAAACCTTCCAAGTTGATAAGTCAGTTGGTAGATAGGTGTATCAATTGTGTTGAACAAGGGAAAGGAAACACTTCTGGAGGCCAGTAACACAGTTGCTCATAATACCTTATTTTGGATTTAGGAGACAAAGAAAGGGAAATGCCCTGCCAGCATGAAAGAAGGCAAGGGATAACAAAGTGAAACGTTTCATCTTCTCATTTGTAACCAAAACCTTTAGATTGATAGAATTTTAAATGCTTAAATATTGTATAAATATACATTTTTGAGGAGGGATCAAGGGCCTGCTTTTTGCCGATTGTAAAGGAGAAGACTCTCTTTATTGAGAATTAATACACATGCAGACCATAGATTCTACATCTTGTCTATTCTGAGTTATGTGTTCCCTTGTATTTCCATCTTCCAACATATTTTCATATATATATCTTTGATGAATGTTATATAACAATTTAGTAAAACATCTACTGTGGTTATTTTTCACCTAGTAATCTGATAACAAACATGTTTTCCTCTGTATTCACTATTAGTAAATACAAGACTTGCATGTTAATTAGATGGTATATTTTATACTTCATTGAAGGTTACATCACTCACTTTCTTCTTCTGTTATAGAGTAAGATTCTTCAGCAATTGATGCCTTGCTTTGATTAGCAACTTTATGTTTTTCTTTCAATTCATTTAATATTTCAAATTTAACTCAAAAGCGAGAAACGACCTCTGAACTGTTATAATATCAATTCTATTTAAAGAACTTTCTCTTATCATTTATATAGTGAAAGAAAAATATTGAAACCTTTTCCTCATTTTCTGATGCCTGACATTATACTTGAAGCCTTGGTATAAACTCAGGAACAACAGATGGTATCATGTTATTTTTGCGTTAGTAATGCTTATGGTGCTTCTTCTTGGTTGGAAGATGTCACGAGCTTCGTCGTTTTTCGTAGGGTATGCAGACAATGCTAGTTGCCACACTCATGATCTAGCTTCTACTGCTTGGGTGATTTATTCGCCTATATGAGAGTTGATTGCTTCTAGAGGTGCTAGTCTCAACCCATCTACTAATAATGTAGTTGAGTATAGCGTTGTTATCGAACTACTTCGTGATGCCATTGCACACTGCATTCGGTCCTTAGAAGTTCGTCTAGCGCTCAATTGGTTGTATGCTAGCTAAACGGTAATTATCGTATTCACAACCCTATGCTACTTCGTTGTTTCCTCAGAGTGTGTTTTTTGGAGCGTTGTTTTGATCATATTACTTATATTCATATTCCAAGAAGTGCCAATGTATTATGTGATTCATTTGCTAATTATGTGTTAGATTGGAATTTACAACATTCACGTTAAATCAAAAATTCAAATCATTCATGTAATAAATCAGAAGTACACCATTATCAAGGAAAAAAGATCATTTGTATATATATATCATTATCAGTTTTCAATAGTTACAAGTGGATCATGTCTCAAAAAGGCTTTTAAGCATCAATTGTCTTCTATAGGGACCAATGATACAAAAAATACAATAATCAATGTATACCATAATCATTGTCCTGAGGGGCCTTCTCCTCCCTCTGCACATTGCTCATAGCACACCAACATATGAAAAAGATGCTGAAATAGTCATATCCATACCACTAACATGACAATTGCATGTCGTTTCATCTGCTCCGGTAGATCCTCGATCCATACTAGGGGCACTAAATGCACCAATCTGTCTAGATTCCTCTGGACATTATCTAAAACCTGCTTGACATCTACTCGTGATTGTCCATCTCGATCACGATGTCCATGCATAGAAAATCCCTCTAGTCGTCTCGGTCCCATATCTACATAATCAAACAATCTCATTATTCATATGATCCACATAAAAAACATTTGTTCATTTATATTTATCAAAATATAAAAATCAAATACTTATAAATATTTTACCAATATCTTCGTAGGCACTTTCAAGAGGGATAGGCATCTTTGGGTCCAACCGGTAGTCTATCCCTACATAGGGATAGTCCTCTATAGCTATCACTTGGCGTGACCACCAAGCAAAGAAGGCATCGTCCCATGGATCCCCTAGTTTCCCTCCTCCTTACCTTGGCAGGACTTCAATCCATCTCTCCATTTCACCGTCTCTGACATAGTAAGGATGGATGTTCACTCTCAGATTGATCATGGGAATCCTCTCAAAGTAGAAACAACACAAAAGGATTCCATAGCCAAAGTTTTTTGGTTTCCCCTGTTTGCACCCTGTCAATTGGGCCTTCATACATGTCAACAATGTTGTGCTCCAATCATACAAATTTGGTTTCAAACATTCTCTGGCATAGACCATTTCCTAGGAGGCTTGATGTAATGATGTTAATCCTGTGATATTGAAAATCAATAACACAATGATCTTCATACTGAGATTAGTAATCTCACCTATTGGGAGTTGGATCCCAACTTTTCGTGTCTCGACTGAGTAGTACAATGCAATGCATTCGTTGATCATAAGACCAAATATCCTTTTCCTTTTAAGTTTACAACATCTCCTTGCTGAGGTAGCCCATTAAGAAAGTATATATATCTTATGTTTCAATCTTTGAAGATTTCCCCTTGATCATGAATGCATCTGCGTCGATTTCCCAATAATCTATCAACTTTGCAAGCAGTCTTCGTTGTGCCCTTATCCCATTACAACGAAAAACTTGTATAATCCACATCTTCAAAGGGCTTCTTGGGCCTCCCAATCATTCATCACATCATTATAAAATTCTCCTTGCTTTCTCCCCCTCCACTCTATCACCATCCTGCCAAATCCAAATCATTTTTTGAGTTAAATATTTTTAAATTTCATGTTTGCATAGGTGTACATGACTATTCGTTAAGAAAATCACGTATGTACACGACCCGCTTTAAGAAAAGTCTCGTACATGTCCGCGTGACTTTTAAAATATTATTCCTGACTAAAAAATGCACTAAATCTAAAAAAATTGCAGTTAAAAATGAAGAGGAGGAAGATATTACTTACTTGGTCCAAGCGGTTCTGGATTTCGAGCTTTGTGCGCCTTGTACCAAGCTCTGGAAGTTCAAAAGGTAAAAAGGGGTTTCAATGCTCTCCAAAGGGTAGAGTGAAAATGAAATGGTAAAAAATGAGTTTTACACCTATTTTAACACATTTTTTCTATTTTTTCCAAATAATTTTTCCTTCCTTTTGAACAATATTATGTTGTTTAACCTAATAAAACACTCGAGAGTTGTTTTCTTAGAGAGATCTCATTTTTACACAGGTTTGTGGATCTGGTGGTGTTTTTTCGATTTCTTCGACATGTATTGTGCCCTTTATTAGCATGTAGAGTAGGTACTGCCCCACCTACATACTACATTTATCCATATGAATCACATTTTTTCCTTAGGATTGACCCCATTGAGTTGCGACACAAAACCTTCTTTGTTGTTTAGAAGTGTCGTAATCCATGTGGTAGAGCCTACCGTTCATGGGTGCCCTAGTTGGACCCTGGCTTGCATTTTGACACCCATGCTGAAATAATTTCATAGGCTCGAGAGCCTTGTTTAGTCTCGCCATGACTTTACATTGAAGCTGCATATCTTCGTCTTAATCTATTTCTGGCGAATACCTGTGAGGCTCCCTTATTTATGTTTTGTGGCCATTATAAGCATTTAGGATAGGTTTCACTATGCTTGCATAATGCATCTATCTTTACCGATCACAATTACACCATAGGGTCAAGTCCATTCGTTCTCAACATCACACCCTCAAAGTTGCTTTAAAGGTGTTGTTTATGAATGGTAGAGCTTACCTTTTCATGAGTGTCCTAGTTAGTACCTCACTGACCATTTTGACACTCATGCTGCAGTTTTCATAGGCTCGGAAGCTCTATTTAGTACTAGTATGACTTTGCAATGAAGCCTCATTACTTCTTCTAAAATGTTTCTGGCCAGATTACCCACAAAGCTTCCAAACTTTTGTGTTAAGTTGTATTTGCATTGCATATTAACCGCTTACACTTTTTGGGCCTAATGCCGGATTCAAATTGTTGTTGTATAAACCAGTTGTATGCATTCTCGAATAGTCACCAACCTTGCAATATTTTTCCTTTGTGACTTGACACCTTTATCCCTGGAGGAAACATTCCCCCGACCATCCATATCCTACACGCGTTTCCTTGCACTGAACATAGGTATGTTCCTCGCACTTGGAACTAGTTTTCTTGCCCGCGATGCTCGTTTCCTCCACTATACTATAGCATTCTTTTATTCCTTTTTAGACTTTATAATATGAAAAAGACAAAAAAATCAAAAAACAAAAAAGAAGGATGGGAATGAGTCTAAATATTTTATATATGGTAGCTACTTGTGTCGCCCTTGAACATAACACAATCTTATGAGTCTTCACCTCATTATTGGGTTTAATATGGCTTTATGAGGCCCCTTTTCTCATTTTTGAGCATAATCTCCTTCGACTAGTTATTCTTCCAGTCACATGGAGCGTCTGTTGACACCTCATGTGTCACATGCATATCCCAGTTTATAGTTCATGCTTCCTAAGTCACAATCTATGTTGTGTCTCTATTCAAGGGAAGTCAACCTGTGTAGGCCATTTTGCAAAAACCTTGCCTTTCCGAGTCGGCCTTCCCATGCCAGTCAAATGTTGCTTAGTATCAAAAGTATGTTTGTATCCCAATGGGGCTAGTATAGAAGGTCCCCTTTGACTTCTTGTTGGCGGGTCTGCTCTAATTGACTCTGGCACATTACTCTGAGAGTATGACTTAGAGTTTCACCTTGGGCCTATTTCCATTATTGATAGGTGATCTTGCGCTCAACATATGACAAACCATCATTGGTCGTTGACTGAGTGGTTTCCCTTGTGTCTGACGTCAACAACAACCATCACACATAGGGATTCATGCAGTACCTCGATTTCCATCTGTCCCCATTGGTGTATTCCTCGTCTTTGTTAGTAGTTTTCATCATTGGCTACTATTCAGAGAGTCTCTGTCATGTACTATTCCATCTGGTGCATGCTAGAGTCGTACCTAGGTGTGGTCCTTACAATATTTTCGTCCAAGTCCTTCCAAATCTTTGGCCTTCTGCTACCCCTCGTGCTGGATGATGGAGGATGCCTTAATGACTTCCTTCCATCGTATCTCTTCTTATCGACTTCAACACATCTTACTCTTGGACATAGATCTAGAGTTTTTATTAGTACCTTGGGGCTTGCAGTCATCAGTGGCAGGTTCCCTTGCTATTAATAGTGGGAATACATCAATGTTCCCTGATCAATAGATTCTATTAGGTGTTTGACATCATATCATTTATTCACATTTGTTAGATTATACTAGGTACCTTGACACCCATTATCATCATCGATGGGTTGTCTCGTGTTTGTTAACACTATACATCAATGAACAATAATCAAACGATGTCTCACTGTGTTCGATTTCAACAACTTTATTTACATAGTGTAGAATCGTACCACGCCGGTCAGATTGAAGACTTCATGTGAAGTACGAGCATCACCTCTTTTGTGCTCCTACCTGACTTATATTGATTGTACCACCCTCATACATTTGTACTCGCAGAGGATCAGTTTGTTCACTCATTTGGTTCCAGATATCCTCTGAGTTGATTCTGAGACATAACTCCATTGTGTATCCATTCATGGCTATGACCTACATTTATGCATGGATCCACTATGTATTTTCTCGTGGCCATGATTGTTACTGTTATATATCACATGGATCCATTGTGTATAGTTTTTGTGGTCATGGACATCAATTATATTTATATCATTCATGGATCCACAGTGTATTTGATTGGTGACCATACTTACATCATACTCAAGCATGGGAATGGCCGACTCGAGAAGAGAGTATCTTGTTTGTTTCTGTCGTAGGTACTGTTTCGGGACTGGTCTTTAACTACTTCTACCCAATGGCCCTTCCACTATCTCATGACTTTTGTAATGTATTTCGACCATCAGTTGCTCTTTTGACCTTACACATTAGGGAACATATGTTATATCGTTATTTGCCACTATACATGCATATGATGACTTATTGGCCTATGTTACATCCCTTTCTCTACTTGCAGGACTTAAATCCTCCTTTTCCTCCTAAAAAACTTATGTAAAAAGCCCATTTATCAAAGTGTACATGACTTTTCTTAAAACAACTCATGTACATATGCAGGTTCCCTGTTAGCAACCTACGTACATGTTAATTTTGGCTCAAAAAAATATAATCCCAATATTTCGGACGAAGTTTACGGGACTTTCTGTTCCCTAACTTCCTAAAGCCCGTACATAATGACTCCAACCATCAAAATAGAGTATAAAAAAGAGCCTTGGGGTGGAGGAAAAACATGGCTAAGAAATGAACCTATTATGTTGGCCTTTTGAAGATTATCCCGCAAGTGCCCTATTTCCCTAGTGTTTGATATGGTTCCTTTTGCCTGGAAACCCTTGTTTCCAGAATTTGCATTCGCCTTATCTTGTCAGGAAGAACACCTTTGTCTTCCTTGGACCTGCTAGAGTGCAGAGTGTTGGAGACACTCCTATACATTTTCAACAGGCTTGGGTGGAAAAACTTGGATCCTAACTCCAGGACGGTGTTGTAGTGGTTATAGGTTGTAACCAACCCATTTTTTTGTCATCAATAAAAGAACTCTCATTTTCGTCAGATTCTTTGTGTTATTTTATGATTCTAGTGATATTATGTGCATGTTGTTTCCAATCTAACATTGAATCTAAACTATTTACAATTAGTTAGTTGGTGGATAACTACTTTCTTGCAATTGCATCTTTCTTCGTTTGCAGAACTTTCAGAGGGTGGCTGTGAAGGAATTCCATAGAGAAAGACATCAAGTGGGATCTACTTCAAACGTAGGATTCCGAGCGCACTTTTCTTCCCTTTTTTTGAAAGTTGGTTATTGTAGGTAGTTATTCCTAATTGATTATTTAATTAGAGTCTGAGACAAGTTTCCTTGGGTTTTGATCTGTTGTGGTTGTGGCCCAAAGACCATAGGGAGTAATTTCTCGTAATAGTTAGGTAAGGAAGGGCATTACATACATCCCCCTTGGAACAAAATTTGGCCTCAAGTTTTTATATAGTTTCCAAAAACTTGTGCTATGCAAATCAAATCACACAATAAGATTTTAACCATATACAAATCCCCTCCATGTCCAATTCATAGCCATTTCACAATCCATGCAAACCCACAACTAAATATTTTCCTGTAGTGCACTGCTTACCCAACACAAGAGGTTTATACCTTACGTAAAATGATATCTTCGTGAATATTCCTACCTGAAATGATTTAATACCCATGATCTCTATTGAACCTAAGAGACATTTTACACGATCAATTTGCCTCAACTCAACATATCTTTTAGCAGATAAGTAAAGAGAGCAAGGAAGAATGCATTCTCATCATACCCATAGAGCCATAGCTAAAATAGAGCTTGAAACGCTCATAATAAACTCATATTCTATCTACCAGTATTCACAACACCATTCCAAAGAACAAAGTTCTTGATACGTTTATTAAAGAACATATTTCACTCATAATTTAATATTGTAGAAGCAACAATTTTTCCTTCTTGAAAACGTTTTGAGAATAGGAAAGTCTACGAAAATAATAAATTAAAAAAAACTTGCTAAAACAATCTAGCACACCAGCTGACTTAAACAATTCTTATCCTCCAGTTGAATAAAGCTTTCAAAAATTAGAATAGATTTATTCTTAATATTCTTCTTAATGTTAACGCCCCACAAAAGTAATTTCGTTTTTTTTTTCTAACACATGGTCACAATTTTGGCCATAAATCTTAAGAGAAATGAATTTTTCAGAGCTTCACTATCCTTAAAAAAAAAAATCACATCTGGAAATTCCATTGAAAAGCTTGAGTCTTTTAAAGATTCTTTGAGAAACTCAAAAAAATTCTAAGATTGTGTCCCTCTTACAAGAAGTATTAAGAGAATCTAGTATTTTACCTATAAATGTCAATGCAACAATACTGCTCTCTCTCTCTTTTTCCATTTAAATTTGTATAACCAATCAAATATGGGCAGTACAATCTGCATATACAGTCCATTATGCAACTAGCAAAACACAAGTGACAAGGGGAAAGGGTCTTGCTACCTAGAAGCAATGCCAACGATCCAAACAACAAATTAATCATAGATTGACTTGGCAAAGGTGAACAATAAATACAAACACTTTGTTCACAAAACTTTTTTTTTATCCTATTTATCAATTTATTTGGATTTATATAAGCTAGCAACTACCAACTACAGTGTGCCCAACAAGGATGAATTTTT
>ML815712.1:70406-89870 GCA_009831015.1 Picea engelmannii
CTACACTAAACTCACTCTCATCACCAAATGCTTCACATCAGTCGCAGATTGCAAAACTGTGTTTATAGCATCCTGACACCACTGCACTCCCCGAATGGATAGTGACTCTAAATACAAAAGTTTCCCCGAAATCAACCTTGTTTACTTTGCCTCCAATTTTATGGGGCTTCTAGTGAAAATTTATCTGCAAATTCGTCTTTAAAGTCATAAATCTCTTTTCAGTTACATTCATGGTTAGCTGACTACTCGGCACTACTAAGCTAATTTTTATGAAGCAGAGCAAAAAGTATTTAGTTTACAATGGAGTTCTAAGCTGTTATTTAACATCTATGTTTGCTGTTTATGATGTTTATCAGGGTGTTGTTAACAGACTACTTAAAACTTTTGAGTAGTTGGTACAGCTTATTGATCAACAACATGTAGGAAAGAAATTGGTCAAACTGATTTTACAACAGAGAAATTGTCACACCAATAAATGACTACTGTACTAATATAACGCAACTGTGTCCTAAATTCAAAGGTACTAAAAATAACCTTAATTATGTGCATGCTAAACACAACCAAAACATCATTGACAAAATACAGTTTAACAGAGATCAATGATTGATTGATAGGTAGGGAGACTTTGAATTTATATCAACCACAGAACTGTAGTGTACATATAGCCCTAAGTAACCACATCCAACATTGTTACGCATAGTTAAAGCGACCTTGGCCATGTACATACTAAAAATATAAAACTTGAAACGTCTGGCCATAAATTTTCCAGATACCAAAAGGACAAGCAGGGAAATTTGAAATATAAAGGACTTCAAAGATTACCATCTGAAAACGATTACCTTCTGCAAACGGCTTTTGCTGCACAAGTCAGCCCCTCACCTATTTCCTCTGAAATATGTCACATTGTTGTCTATATATGTGCTACAAGTCGTATCAAAGCCACATATAGGCAAAATAAAAGAATCCTACCACTGCAACACAACACATCAAAGGCACCATTGTGACCATTCAAAAGGCATAAATCATAATTGTAAGAGGGCACTTTCATGGCAGGTTGAAGGTATTGTAAAGGATCTATTTCGAGGGAAACATAAATAAGAATCAAATCCAAGCCACATAGGCTCTGCAATTAGGCTGAGCATCACGGTTTCTGCTACAGGACACCGTCAGGACCAAAACCCAAGACATAATAGGCCTCAACCAAGCCATGACGGCTTCTACAGTGAAATTCAAAACTGTAGCACCTATCTATACTATCTAACTCCCTAAAAGGGAATCAATAAAAGGATGATTCAAAGATAAACTGTACCCTTCACTTTGTGATTAGCATTTCTAACTTATTTCTAACAAATATATGTGTAGAAGCAAAGAATTTCTAGCTCTGAAGCTCTTATTTGCTAGATCTAGACTACAAAAATCTAAAAAGGTTTATTTGTCTCAGCAGAAATAACTAACTCCAAAACCACATTTTTCATTTTGACTGGGAAATTAGGTTGAATTTGTAGTCTTTGAGATAAGCCGTCTTTAAGTGATCCATCCGCATAAACTGTACTGTGTCTTGCTGACTTTGTATATTTCAAAGACTAAGACTAAATTTCTTGGAAAAAGAAAATTGTTGAAAGTCCATCTTTGAAATCTGGACTTAAAAATATAATAAGATTGTCCATATGCTAAGAATTGAGAAAAAATAAAAGAGTAAAGAACTAGAATCTTCAAGCAGATAATGTTGCCTATCATTCTTTAATAATAGTTTGCTATGTTTTTTATTTGGGCTCACGCAGGTCCCAAGACTAGCATAAGAGCCCTCTAATTCCCCTAGTCAAAGCACTTAAACAGGAAAAGATTCTAAAAGAGAGTCGTTATTACAGGAATGAGGCTAGTTTCTGTTTTTGAAAACAAGGCTTATACATGTTATGAAAGACTCCTGGAAGGTTAAAGTGGGATTGCCCCTATAGCATGCCAATATTCCCACGAGCTGCTGAGAGAGTTGATAGTCTTGATTTCAGATTTGACTATTCATGTAAGCAAAAGATAAACCACCACCAAATATAAGATAACTCACTAAAAGTTAATATATTCGAAGAGATTTGTTAAACTAAATAGTATTTTTTATCATGTTATTATCATGTTATTGATTATTTTTTTTTGCTTGTTATTTAGCGATTTGATTGGTAAAATCTACGAAGATATACATACCTTACCCCCCTTTGGATTTGAACCTGTGACCTCTTAAGAAGAAACACATGTTCTTAATCATTAGACCCACTC
Source organism: Picea engelmannii (assembly GCA_009831015.1). NCBI lineage: Eukaryota > Viridiplantae > Streptophyta > Pinopsida > Pinales > Pinaceae > Picea > Picea engelmannii. The sequence continues at coordinate 72,675 of ML815712.1, forward strand.
AAACTGTATAATAATAATAATAATAATCTATTTTTAAAGTTATAATAGTTATTTAATTACTAAAATTAAAGGAGATGTACATTCCCTTCTCGATATATAACTTAGTCATAAAGCTTTAAAAAAAATTAAATTAGATTATCTAAACAAATCCATCATAACAAAAATTTATCTCCCAACTCATCAATTCTTTCATTAAAAACAAAAATAAATAAATAAATAAAAAATAGAACAAAACCCACATACGTAAAAGGCAAGGTAGAGAAGAGAATGGTATTCAAAATGAGAATGCATGACAGCCTTACGACCAATTTCATTCCCTGGAATCACATAGGGGAGACAGGGCTATCGGCCATTTTGATAACAGGAGCATTAATCATTGTCATAAACTGCTGCGAAGACAGTGGTCAACTTCTCCGAATCTAGAGTGCGAAGACAGTGGTCAACTTCTCCGAATCTAGAGTGTAAAGGATGAAGACGCTATTCATGTGTAATGCTGGAATCAATAGTTGAAGGATCTCTTTATACTTTAAAAAAAAAAAAAAAAATGCCTGCAAAATGGGTCTGATAAAAATTTGTATAAAAGATGGTAGTCAACCTTATCATTTGTAGTGACCCATTGTATATCCAACCTCAATCCTTTTCGTTTCAACAACTAATTTTTCAATTTGAATTGCATCAATAACAGCCCAACACTACTTCAGTTAAAAAAATATTCATTATTCAAAACCCCATAATTTAATATATTCAAAACCCCATAATTTAATATATTCAAAATCATTTTTTTAGACAATTGTCAAACACTTGTGTGCATTCTTAACAGGGTTGTTTATATTCATTTGGTTAGCAAATATATCCACCATTTTTGTTTAGTTAACTAAATTTTCTTTTGAGAATGAGTTTAGTAGAATATAAAATGTTTCTTTTTGAGAATGAGTTTAGTAGGAATATAAAATGTTTCTTTCATGTAAAAGGACCAAAAGCACTACAATAGATTCACATTTTCAATTGATGTGCCATGTACCAATAAACAAGTAGGTTTTCCGTTCTTAGGTGGAAGACAATAATCAAAAGAAAAACCATTAATCACAAGCATTGAACAGGGCTATAAAGAAGCTTCAACAAGAACTTGTGAGTCACACTATGCATAACTCACATCTCAAAGTCGAAAGCAACAAGAAATTGCTAAATTGCCCTTTTGATGCAGGAGCATCGCTGGCAAGCATGCAGAGCAAGACCTATCAGCGTTTGGGAATCTGTACGAAACCTCAACGCTGGCAGTGTTAGCCAATATTTTGAAATCCGCTTTAACTCAGCGTCGGAAAAATCTTTGGAGGCACGCTTGAGTGATCGTGAGTGAAGTGGGAGTTTCCACTCCGGCTCTGGAATGCGACTGCACTAGGATAACCTGTCAGGATAAGTTTTAGAGTAGACAAGTAGCCAGGGAAAAACCCTAAGAGCCCTCTGAGATAAATAGAGGTTTTGTACGCCCAAATGAGGTGGATGCAGGGTAGATGTTAGCTGCAAGTTAGTAAGAGATTTTTTCAGTTGTAACCATTTTTTCACTTGGAATATAACAAAGGAAAATTGATCCAATGCATGGTGTGTGTGAACATTGTTTGCAATTCTCTGTTATTATGTTTTCATGAGTGAATGAATGAATCTCGTTACGAGTAGATGGAACTGTGAATGTTAGGATAAGTTTCAATTGTGTCTCTTCTGTTGAAGTAGTGCAAGGTGTGCACACAGAATGCAAGGAGTGTGTTAACGGGATCTGTTTTGATTCCGAAGCTCAGAAGAGATAACACGAAACTTTCCCTTTGCAAGGAGTGCAAAGAGACTGGTGCAAGGCGTGCACAGTCATCCGTAAGAACCCAAAACGTTGCTTAAAAATCTAGTTCAAGGAGTGCACAGATCCGAGATTCGACTAAGTGTCGAAGAGGCTTTGCAAGAAGTCGAAGAACCAGAAAAGGAGAACGCCAAGAGGGAGAGAGGAATTTCTCTTCGAGAAATCCCTTGGATCTGTGTTGTCGAAATCCCTGAATGCAAGGAGTGTGCGAGAAGTCGAGACCTTCACGAGATAAATCTCATGAAGGGGAGTGAAAACAACCGTTAGATTGGTTGGGGAAGGGATCTGGATCGTTAGATTAACATCCAGTGACTAGAGGAAGCACGGGGAGAAGATCAGATCTGGACCGTTAGATCTGAGCGCATGGATCAACAGTGGTTGGATCCAGAGACAAGTGCACGGGCTTTAACCCTTGGAAGTGTATAGGGCAAGCAAACTCGCGAACCCCAAGTTCACGAAACAATCACAACCGTTGATCAAAGGAAAGCGTAGGCCGTAGATCTGGTCCCAAGAATATCGCGAGTTCGGATATCGGGAGAAGAGAGGGGAGTGGTCCTCCAACTTCGTGAAACGCGAGGTCCCGAGTTCGTGAAGGAGAAGGCAAGACCGTCGGATCACACGGGTTGTGTACCGTTGATTTGGTGTAAGGAGAACCCAAATTTTGGATTTCGGAAATCGAGAGAACGAGCGAAAAAAACCTTTCGAGGACACGAAACGCGAAATCATGAAGCGCTCGAAAGGTTGGCCCCAGGTCACAGCGAGGGGTCACATCGTCGAAGTTTAAGGGAGGAGCTAGCACATGCTAGGCCCCATTTCGGGATTTCGGGAGTTGGAGAGTCGGGGTTGGCGCATGTGCAAACACCCGACGCGCGAAGCGCCTATTGGTCAGGCAAGTGGTCACAGAAGACGCTTAGTATGGGAAGAGCTAGCGCCCAGTTTGCATGGAAGTTGGACAGTGCTCAGGAGGGAACCACGGGTCTCATGTGACCTGCGCATTTGGAGAAAGGACCTGTGTAAGTGGGTTTGGAGTCTAGCAGAGACCCAAATAGTCGATCTGACTCGGTTTCTTGATCGATCCTAGACTAGGAGGTCGCGCAACCCTTAGGAGAGAAGGGGGGTCTGCATCAAGTGGTATCAGAGCCGTAGTTTTTCTTGTAGACATCAGGCAAAGGAGAGGAGACAAAAGAACTCAAAGTTGTACTCTGTGTGTGACAGACAGTCAACACAATGCCACCAAGGAGACGAGTGGAACCACCTTTGGCCAATCGAGATGTAGAAAGGGAGATGCGAGAACTTCGTGCAAGATTAGAGGCAATGGAGGCAATGTAGAGACGCGCACTTGATGCTGGAGATGTCAACGATGCAGAGAGCGAAGAAGCAGTGGGCGAGAATGTTGTTGAAGAAGTTGCAGGAGAGGATGTTGCCGAAGAACGCTTGCTGAGAGCAGTTGCCAGATTGGGAGGCAGAGCCAAGATAGAGGTCTCAATGTATGAAGGCGATTTGGATGATGAAGAGCTATTAGATTGGATAAGATCCATGGAAAAATATTTCGACTATGAAGATGTCGATGAGGAAAGAAGGGTGAGACATGTTTTCACCAGACTAAAAGGACAAGCAACGTTGTGGTGGGATGAACTGCAGGCTGAGAGGAGAAGCAAAGGAAAACAAAAGATAAAGAGTTGGGACAGAATGGCAGCCAAGCTAAAGGCTAAGTTCATGCCCAAGGATTATCAAATCAATCTATTTAGGAAGATGCAGAACCTGAGACAGAAAGTGATGACAGTTAAGGAGTACACAAAGGAGTTCTATAGGCTGAACATCAGAACTGGACAAAGAGAGAGAGAGATGAAGAAAAAGTTTCCAGGTATATAAATGACTTGAGATATGAAATCCAGGATGAGCTCAACATGATGTCAGTAAGAACAATGGAGGATGCTTATCAGTTTGCATTGAAGGCAGAGGAGAAGTTGGCCAGAAATCAAAGCCAACGGGGAAGAGGTAAAGGTCCAACCTAAAAAAAAATCAAGGGAGTTACCCATGATAGTGCACATAAGTCTAAGGATGAGACTGAGAAACCACATAGTCACTCGGAAAGAGGAGGAAGTTCCTGAGAAAGGCAGGGTGGTGGAAGAAGTTCTTCTAGAGGAAGAGGAAGAAGAAGAGGAGGAGAAGTAAGATGCTATGCCTGTGGAAAGACATGACACATGTCTGGGGAATGTACCGAGAAAAAGAAAGAAGGAGCAGGTGAAGCTCACATTTCAGAAGCACATAGAAGAGATGTTGAAGCAGAAGGAGTAGAGGATGGAAGATCCTTGATGTTGAGAAAGGTTCTCTTAAAACCAGAGGCAGAAGTTGAAAGGCCAGTGCAGAGGAACAATCTCTTTAGAATAGCTTGCAAGACTAAAGATAGAGTATGCAAGGTGATAATTGACAGTGGGAGCACTGATAACTTAGTATCCACGAAGATGGTGGAGAAGTTGGAGCTGGAGACAATTTCACACCCAAAACCATACAAAGTCTCTTGGTTCCAGAAAGGACACCAGGTAATGGTTACTAAACAATGCTTGGTCGAATTTAAGATAGGAGGATATAGAGATGAAATTCTATGTGATGTAATTCCCATGGATGTATGCCATATTTTGTTGGGAAGACCGTGTCAATTTAACAGGAATGTCATTCATGATGGGAGGAAAAATACATACACTTTAGAGAAGAATGGTAGAACACACATGTTGCTGCCAATAGAGGAGAAGAAAGTGAAAGAGGAAACCAACACAAGCATACTTCTCATGAGTGGGAAGGAACTCTTGAAAGAAGTTAAGGAAGAATAGGGGATGCAGTTCGATGTGGTGGGAAAACCCATTGTTATCCTTACAAGTACTTCGATGGAGGATTTGCCTGAAGAAGTTCAGGAATTGATGAAAAATTTCGCTAACATAGTGGTGGATGAGATGCCTAACTCATTGCCACCCATCAGAAGTATCAACCACCATATTGACTTGATACCAGGAGCAAGTCTGCCAAACTAAGCAACATACAGATTGACACCTCTAGAGAACGAGGAAGTGAATAACCAAGTCACAAAATTATTAGACAAGGGTTTGGTCAGAGAGAGCTTGAGTCCATGTGAAATACCAACTGTATTGAGTCCAAATAAAGATGGAGGATGGAAAATGTGTACAGACTCAAGAGCCATTAAGAAGATCACCATCAGGTATAGATTTCCTTTACCAAGAATGGATGATTTAATGGACTGTTTAAGTGGAGAAAATTTCTTTTCTAAAATAGATTTGAAAAGTGGATATCACCAGATCAGGATAAGAGAACGTGATGAGTGGAAAACAACCTTTAAGACAAATGAAGGTTTGTATGAGTGGCTCGTTATGCCATTTGGCATAACAAATGGCCCGAGTACTTTTATGAGGCTGATGAATGAAATAATGAAAGATTTCATTGGCAAGTTTGTGGTTGTATATCTAGATGATATACTAATCTTTAGCAGGACTAAAGAGGAGCATTTGAGGCACCTGACATTAGTGATGAGGAGGCTACAACAAGAGAAGTTGTTGATAAATATGAAGAAGTCCTCTTTTATGAAGACATAACTCATTTACTTGGGTTTTGTGATCTCTTCAAATGAACTAAAGATGGATCCAGAGAAGGTGGAAGCAATCAAAGAATGGCCGCCACCCAGAAGCATGTTTGAGGTAAGGAGCTTCCATGGATCAGAAAGTTTCTATAGGAAGTTAATCAGAGACTTCAGTGGAATTTGTGCAGCAATGATGGATACAGTGAAGAAGAAGCACAAGTCTTTTAAATGGATAGAGGAGGCCAAGAGGAGCTTCAATATACTGAAGGAGAAAATAACAGAACGACCAATTCTAGTCTTGCCGAATTTTGAAAAGACATTTCAGGTGAGATGTGATGCAAGTGGAGTTGCGATAGGAGCAGTTTTGAGTCAGGATAATAGAGTTGTTGCCTATTTCAATGAGAAGTTGAATGAGACCAAGAGAAAATACTCTACATATGATAAGGAGTTTTATGCCATAATTCAAGCCTTGAAGAAATGGAGACATTATCTTGTCCCACATGAATTTGTCTTGTATAGCGATAACTAGGCTTTACAATTCATAACCAGGAAGGAAAAATTGAACCAGAGGCATGCAAAATGGGTTGAGTTTATGCAGAATTTTACTTTTGCCATAAAACATATCGCTGAGAATGCTAACAAAGTTGTTGATGCATTAAGCAGGACATGATTGATTCTACGAGAATTTTAGGTGAAGACCTTGGGGTTTGAACACCTTAAGGACATGTATTGTGATGATACAAATTTTAAGGAAGCATACGAAGCATGTGCGAACCCTGTGCTGAGAGACAAAAGCCAGTGGATAGAGTACATGATTCAAGAGGGATTGTTGTTCAAGGGAAATCAATTGTGCATACCAAAATGCTCAATGAGGGATAACCTTTTGAAGGAAAAACATAGTGGAATATTGGTTAGACATTTCAGCCATGATAAAACGTTTGCACAGTTGAGCAGTTCATACTATTGGCCAGGTATGAGAACATAAGTGATAAAGTTTGTGAACAGATGTAGAATCTGCCAACATGCAAAAGGGAAAAGATAGAACACTGGATTGTATCAACCATTGCCAATACCAGAGAAGCCTTGGGATGCAATAAGCATGGATTTTGTGTTGGGACTGGCAAGAATGCAAAGAGGATTTGATTCCATATTTGTGGTGGTTGATAGATTTTCAAAGATGGCACATTTTATCCCATGCCAAAAGACCAGTGATGCAACACATGTTGCAAATCGTTTTTTCAAGGAAGTTGTAAGACTTCACAGCCTACCCAAAATCATTGTCTCGAATAGAGACACAAAATTTGTTGGTCACTTTTGGAGAACACTATGGAAAAAGTTGGGGACAAATTTGTCCTTTATCTTAGCTTATCATCCTCAGACACATGGACAGACTGAGGTGGTAAATAAAAGTTTGGGAAATTTATTGAGGACTCTGGTTACTGAACATCATAATCAGTGGGATCAGATTCTGCCACAAGCATAATTTGCATACAATGAATCACCAAATAGGAGCACTGGAAAGAGCCCATTCCAAATATTGTATGGAATGCAACCCAAGGGAGTATCTGAGTTGAGAGACTTGGAACAAAGTGATATCAAGAGCGCTGGAGCATAAGATTTTGCTGCAAAAATGCAAAGGCTCCATAGCCATATCAAAGGATAGTTGCAGAGTTCTAGCCAGGAGTACAAATGCAGAGCTGATCAACATCACAAAGAACTTCAATTTGAAGTAGGAGATCATGTTCTGGCACATCTCAGGAAAGAAAGGTTCCCTAGAGGAACATATAACAAGTTAAAAATGAAGAAGATAGGGCCATGTAAGATCTTGAGGAAGTTTGATGTAAATGCCTATGAGATTGAGCTGCCAGATGATGTGGGCATATAGCCCGTATTCAATGTTTATCCCATATGCAACGTTTCAGACTTGTATCCTTATAGGAAAGAAGATACAGAGGGATCAAAAGATCAAAAGAAGATTCAGTGGGAGAAACAAATGCCTATAGCAGAAAAACCACAGATGGAGAAGATCATGGATTAGAGGATCGACAAAAAGGCCAGGAGGAAGATGTATTTTGAATATTTGGTCAAGTGGAAGGGACACCCAATAGAAGATGCCAGTTGGGAAAATGAAGCCGCCATTCAGAAGCATGGAAAATCAGTGCGGGAGCTCATGGATAGGAGTCCATGAATTTTTTTCAAGGGGAGTATGATGCAGGAGCATCGCTGGCAAGCACACAGAGCAAGACCTATCAGCGTCTTGGAATCTGTACGAAACCTCAACGCTAGCAGTTTCAGCCGATATTTTGAAATCCGCTTTAACTCAGTGCTGGGAAAATCTTTGGAGGCACGCTTGAGTGATCGCGAGTGAAGTGGGAGTTTCCACTCCGACTCTGGAATGCGACTGCACTAGGATAAGTGTCAGGATAAGTTTTAGAGTAGACAAGTAGCCAGGGAAAAACCCTAAGAGCCCTCTAAGACAAATAGAGGTTTTGTACACCCAAATGAAGTGGTTGCAGGGTAGATGTTAGCTGCAAGTTAGTAAGAGATTTTTTCAGTTGTTTTTTATTTCAGTTGTAACCATTTTTTCACTTGGAATATAACAGAGGAAAATTGATCCAATGCATGGTGTGTGTGAACATTGTTTGCAATTCTCCGTTATTATGTTTTCATGAGTGAATGAATGAATCTCGTTATGAGTAGATGGAACTGTGAATGTTAGGATAAGTTTCAATTGTTTCTCTTCTGTTGAAGTAGTGCAAGGTGTGCACACAGAACACAAGGAGTGTGTTAACGGGATTTGTTTCAATTCTGAATCTCAGAAGAGATAACATGAAACTTTCCCTTTGAAAGGAGTGCACAGAGACTGGTGCAAGGCGTGCATAGTCATCCACAAGAACCCAAAACCTTGCGTAAAGATCTGGTGCGAGGAGTGCACAGATCTGAGATTTGACTAAGTGTCGAAGAGGCTTTGCAAGAAGTCAAAGAACCAGAAAAGGAGAACGCCAGGAGGGCGAGAGAAATTTTTCTTCGAGAAATCCCGTGGATATGAGTTGTCAAAATCCCTGAACGCAAGGAGTGCGTGGGAAGTTGAGACCTTCATGAGACAAAGCTCAGGAAGTGGAGTGAAAACAGTCGTTAGATTGGTTGCGGAAGGGATTTGGACCGTTAGATTAACATCCAGTGACTAGAGGAAGCGCGGGGAGAAGATCAGATCTGAACCGTTAAATCTGAGCACATGGATCAATAGTCATTGGATCCAGAGACAAGTGCATGATATTTAACCCTTGGAAGTGTACAGGGCGAGAAAAATCGCGAACCCCAAGTTCGCGAAACAATCATAGTCATTGATTAGAGGAAAGCGTGGGCTGTAGATCTGGTCCCAAGAATATTGCGAGTTCAAATATCAGGAGAAGAGAGGGGAGTGGTCCTCCAACTTCACAAAATGCAAGGTCCCGAGTTCACGAAGGAGAAGGTAAGACCGTCGGATCACACGAGTTGTGGACCGTTGATCTGGCATAAAGAGAACCCAGATTTCAGATTTCGGAAATTGGGAGAACAAGCGAACAAAACCTTTCGAGGACGTGGAACGAGAAATCACGAAGCACTTGAAAGGTTGGCCCTAGGTCACAACGAGGGGTCACATCGCCGAAGGTTAAGGGAGGAGATAGCATGCGCTAGGCCCCAATTCGGGATTTCGGGAGTTGGAGAGTCGGGGTTGGCGCATGTGCAAACACCCGATGCGCAAAGTCGCGAAGCGCCTGTTGGTCAGGCGAGTGGTCACAACTGTGGTCACGGAAAGGAAGACGCTTAGTACTGGAAGAGATAGCGCCCAATTTGCGTGGAATTTGGACAATGATCAGGAGAGAACCGCGGGTCTCATGCAACCTGCGCATTTGGAGAAAGGACCTGTGTAAGTGGGTTTGGAGTCTAGCAGAGGCCCAAAGAGTCGATCCGACTCAGTTTCTTGATCGATCCTAGACCGGGAGGTCGCACAACCCTTAGGAGAGAAGGGGGGTCTGCATCACCTTTGCACAAAGCATTTCAACCAAAATGCACAATGGTCGAATGCACTTGCAGTCTATGAGACCAACCAAGCGCCCATCAATGCCTCAACATAGATCTATGACCAAATCCTTTGAATTAAAAAATGTACGACATCAGCTAGGACCAAATCCTATGAATTAAAAAATGTACGACATCAGCTAGGACCAAATCCTATGAATTAAAATTTGTACGAACATACCCATCAACCAAATGGCCTCCACCAGTTAATGCATCGAGTGACCAAAATCCAAGAGAAATGCTTGTCACCCAACAAATTGAATAAAAGTAGTTACCCTTTAGGCACACATTCATGAAATCCACAACCTTTCCTTTAGTCACACATTCATGAACTCCACACCCTTCGACAGAGTCATTGAACAACAAGTCAAAAGAGTCATTGAACAACCAGTAGACAAATACCATTTGACATAGAGCACTTACAACCTATGAGACTGACCAAACACCCATCGACGCCTCAACAACATATTGATGAGCCAAAATCAAAAGAAAAGAAAAAATACAGAATCAAGCCACACACTGAGTAACCCAGTTCTCCAAATCGAAGGGAAATACCTAATGCCCAACGAAATTAACGCAACCAATTGCATTTCAACCACAACCAATGAAGTAACCACAAAAATGCTAACCAAAAATTATAAATTCGTAATTACCTTCATGGAGCAATTTTGAAAGTGAACTTTTAACTTGGAATACATCACATTTCTTTAGGATCCATTTCTATGCTTTGTTAGAAGCAATATATCCTAAATAGACAAAGTTCTTATATTGTGGTACCCACTTTAGTATCACCATAAATCCATTCATGATCAATCATATACAAAACCAAATTAGAATATAAACTACAATATGAAAACCAATAAAATTTTATTTTATTGATGAGTAGTCTTTTCGATTTTAGAAATCCTCCATCCATCAAATCCAAATCCCCTTGCCATCTCCAAATTTCATGGTGCCAACTAGTTTCCTCCCATCCATACTCAAGGAAAACTTCTTTCCCTTAGACCCACAAGTTGTGTGGATCATAACCAGTTTTGATTGCAGAATGTTATCAACATGACACAAATTTATTTACCATCCACTGGTAACATCTAGATTCATAAAGCTAGTTTCCTAGGAGCTCCCTAAAGTGGAAAATTATTTAAGGAATTAATTCACACATGAGGCATTTAAATTTTACCTTAGCTTAAGTGGCATATGGAATAATTAGTTGTCGGGGAGTAAGGCCAATCCACCTTACTATGTTCCCCCCAATCATATTAAACCATATATTCTACAAATAGAGACCTTGCGCCTCTATTGAGGCTCCTCACCTCAATTGAGACTCCACGCTTCTATTGAGACTCCTCACATTAGTTGAGACTCCACACCTATATTGAGACTCCACATTGTTGGCAAGTTTTACAGGAAGAGTGTGCTTGTCATTGATGGCAAGAACAACAACGAACCAAACCTCGAGAGAGTAGAAGACGAGAAATCTCAGAAGAGATAGCGATTTCCAGAAGTGCAGATGAGGTCCAAGAGATGGACTCGCAGAAGGAGCAAAGGTCGAGACCCGTGAACACTTAGAAAATATTCTAAGTCAGAGAGATAAGAAGCTCAGGAGTAAGAGCGACAGTCACCGTTGGATCACCGATCCAGAGGACCAACAACTGTTAGATTGAATTAATGGAAGGAAAGGAGGATAAGTGGGGAAAAACGGTTGAGAATTTGATTATCCGAATACCCGTCAGCCGTTGGATCACTTTCGAGTGGAAGGATAGGATAAGCTAGAAGAGCTACATTGCAGACAAATCGAGCCATCGATATAGGATCATGATCAATGAGCAACATTTAGTTCGGGTATAAATATGCGAGGAGGTTATTGTTCGGGGATTCTCACTTCGAAATAATTGGCGAATTGAAAATTTGAAATACTCGAAGTCCCGAAGGCCGAAGTCTCGAAGTGAATGAGGATCCACGTCAACAAGACTATGTCAGCAAGAACATGTGGTGCAATTAGACAATGACAAGTTTCAAGTTGATTCGACATTTCAGGTATGTGCAAATCACAAATCCGAGTGACACGTGGCAACTACTAGGCTCATGACATGTCATCAAGTGACTTAAGTAAGTGATGTCACTCCGAGAGTTTTACTTCGAGATATTTACCACCAACACTTGCCCAAAGTTCCGAAGTCTCGAAGTGGTTTGGGGCTGTCAATCGTCGAGGAGGATAGGTGGTGCGAGATCCACAACTTTGGAAGTTTGTGGATGGGGAGAATGTGAAAATCCCCGAAGACAAATGTTGACCGTTGATCGTCAAAGGGAGTACATGTCAGTTGATCTGAGATTTTGAGAAATATCACTTCAAGGATTTCCAGTTGAGACTTGAGAATTCCGAAGTCCGGAGATGTGAAAGGATCGTGACCATTGATCCAAAAGTGACACGTGTCAGTGGATTGTCAGCTCTGGGAAAAAGAAAAGGAAGGTTGAAAGGTTGGAAAGTTGAGATTTTTGAACCCTGAATACCCGAAGGGATTGTGACCGTTGATTCGAGAAGACCATGCATTGTTAGATCATGGAATCTAGGTGAAATGATCCTGGAGCAAGCGAAGTTTGAGAATCGAGACTCCCGAAGCTTGAAAGGCGAAATCGATATCGTCCATTGGTTTGGAGGGCCACATGTCACTTGGTCATTGAGACTAAGGATCGCACGTGGATGGAGGAAAGAAGGTAGGAAAATACAATAGATCAGAGTCGTTGATCGAGGGAATCTGTTAGAGACCATGAGATCGACTATCACGCCTGATTGCGGGATCAGAAGTTTCTCGGAAGTTAATTTTCTGAGGGCAGGTCGCAATTGAAACCACAGTATCGGAGAAGGGTTACGTGGCAGCAAGAGGTATATTGTGGGGAGAAAAGTGGTTAATCTCAAACCACTGTTGGACGCGCCCGCAATTGCTCACTTATGCAAGGACATAGCTCGAGGTCACATGCGACAGGGGGCTAACGAGAAGAGAGCTCGCGCCCACAATCACGTGGTCATGTGAAGTTAATCACCCAAGGTCATATTGAGAAACAGAGCTAGCACTCATTGGACCGAGTTCGGGAAACACCTGTTGGTTAGGCGTCTAGTCACAGCTCATGGTCATGTGAAAGGAAAGGGGCTTAGGAAGAAAAGCTAGCGCCCACTCTGAAATTTTCTCAGGAAGGGAAAGGTGCCAAAGGGGTGAGCTTGCAGAGATTCTCTCTGTAACTACCGGAACAGAGTGATTGTATCTGCCAGAAAATTCGAAGAGCTTCAGGGTGATCGCTAGAGGAGATGAAGAGTCTCGAGGTAACTACCAGTGGAATGAAGATTCATCACAGAAACAATTGACAGATAGAAAAGTGTCGAAGACTGTAACTGCAAGAGAAGCCAAAGAATCTAATGAAAATGACCATTGATAATGAACACATTTAGCATAACCGCTAGAGAAGACAAAGAGTTTCCATGATGACCATGTAGAGGAATCGGCGTGTGAAAGACATGCATAAAAGAGAAGAGGAAGTTGATTTCATTGGAAGCCATGCTGTGGGGAGCACGAGATGCAGTGAACTACCTAAAGGGCGGAACAATGGTGTAGTGAAGAGCATGCGAAGGCATAGCGCATAGAATGGACTTGGCGCATAGAGCATAAAATGCAGAAGAACATAAAGCACACGTAATGCGAGTAGGAGGACACTGATGCAAATAGAGCAGGGTAATGTAGTAGGACAATGATTAGACTGGTAATCCATTGATAAACAATGTATCATTGTAACAAATTTCAGTAAGCAAATATTTATATTTCAGGGTGGTAGGGTGGTGCTAGGGAGGAATGTTGTCCTCAATGTTTCAAGTGGGTGCTTGAACAAAGGGAGTTGTAGCTTCCATCTGGTTGTAGCTAGAAAAACCAGGGTAGTAGGGTGGTGCAAGGGAGAACTATTGTTCTCTGTTATACAGGTTGGTTCCTGTGTGACAGGAAGTTGGTGATTCCATCCAGTTGGTGCTGGAACACTTAGGGAGTTGGTGCTTCCTTCTAGTGGGTGCTAGAGAAACTAGAGAGTTGGTGCTCTCAACAAATTGTTTCTTGTAAAACAAAGGTGGTAGCCTCAAAAGGAGTTGGTGCTCATAAGAATGATAATGTATAGAAAATAAAGACTACTTATCATATCAAGAAGAAGAGGTTTTATCCCTTTATGGGTTTCCTCAGGAAATATCTATCTCTGTATATTTCATGTGTGTGATTGATGTTGAATATTCCATTGCTTACTTCAACCAATAAGGCCCCCCTGTTCAATGACTAGCCATGAAGGAACTTCAACCAATAAGGCCCCCCTGTTCAATGGAACGAACTTTGCCTTCTGGAAAGTTAGGATGAGAACCTACATAATGGATTTAGGTGCAGATGTCTGGGATGTGGTAGAGACTGGTTATGTAAAGCCAATTGTACTAGCTTCTAAGGATGACAAGCTAGAATTCAACTTCAACACTAAGGCTATGAATGCTAGTCTGAGTGGGCTTGCAAAAAAAAAATTGTAAAATTTATGCACTTAGAATTTGCCAAAGAAATGTGGGACAAACTCATTAGCAGTTATGAAGGTAATGAGAAGGTAAAGGATGCCAAGCTTCAAACCTACAGAGTACAGTTTGAACACCTAAAGATGAAAGAGGATGAAACTGTTGGGAAGTACTTTTTGAGAGTTGAAGAACTAGTAAATGCAATGAAAGCACTTGGTGAAAAAATTGAGGAAGCCTCTTTAGTTCAGAAAATTTTGAGATCTCTGCCAGATAGGTTCAGCCCAAAAGTCTCTGCTATAGAAGAACTTAATGATGTAAAATATTTGGCTTTTGATAAACTTCTAGGAATGTTGACTGCATATGAAATGAGGATAGGTAAAGATAAATCCACCTTTAGAGAAGCATATTTTAAAGTAAATAAGAATGAGGAATCTGAGCCTGATGAAATTGAAGAAAAATTTGTGAGAAGACTAAAGAAAGGATCAGGCAAGTATCAAGGCAAGTTTCCCTTCAAGTGTTTTAACTGTGGAAATATAGGTCACTTTGCATCTAAGTGTCCACACAAGAAGCATGATCATAATTCTGAAGGTGAAAAGAAGTACAAACCCAAGAGATTTGGTAAAAATAAAAGTTTATGTGTAAACAATGATGACTCTTCAGAAGACACAGATAGTGACTCTTCCTGTGAAGATAAGGTTAATGACTTTATGCTTATGGCCAAAGAGGATTATGGTAATAAAAGCATAGGAAGTGATGTTAATGATGAAGAAGTTGTGGTTGATATGGAAGGTGAACTAATCAGTGCTTTAGAAGAGATTGACATACTCAGACTTAAGAAGAGAAAAAAAAAACAGTTGTTGATGTAGTTTGAAAAGAATGGTAAAAATCCCAATGAAGACTTTGCCCTGCTAAAAGTGGAGTTAGAAGAGGCAAAGAATATAGAGGACATTCTAAAACAACCGTTATCAGAAAATAAGGCAAGATGTGAAGCCTTGGAAGAAGAGGTAGTAAAAACCAAAAAAGAGATGGAGAAGTTTAAAGCATTGTATCTCCAAAATCTTCCGAGCATTAAAGCCTCATCAGAACTAAATTACATTCTGAGCAAACATAGATCTCCTTTGTTGAAGACTGGTTTAGTTTATGTAAGTGGTTCAAGCAACAGACAGACATAAAGCAAAGAGCTAGTAAAGATGATCAATTTCCAAGTCAGCAGACAATCAGACCATGATAGTACTATGTCACCAAAAGGTAATAAAGACAAGATGATCCCTAATAAAAAACAAAGATATCAAAAGATGGCGCACCAAATGCCAATAAGAAGACCATCCTTCAGGTACCAAAATTTCTTCCATGGTTACTGTTTTTACTGCTCTAATTTTGGTCATAAGATTGCAAATTGTCAAATTAAGTTTAGAGACATGAAACTGAGGAGATCAAGAAATAAACAATCTTGCAACATAGAACTAAACATGCAATGAGTATGTTGAGTACATTTTTATGCTTCCTTTTTACTCTATAAACTACATTTTTGCCTCTATAACCATCCATTTTGCCTCCATTCCATTCCATATTTTCCATAAAATAGCTTATGCAAGGTATATTTATCATTCTTCAGCTTCAGAATTGAGTTTTCTAATTTTTGGCATTAAAATTGAAAATTTATCAGAAATTACAGGATTTGACTAAATCCCGTAATTGCTCCTAGGTTCGTGTACTTCCAGGACACCTAGGTGAAATCTGAGACTTGGGTCATGATCCTTGATGTACAAGGATGGATGATGAGCTATCAACTTTGAGATCTGAGCCTTCCAGGTGTCTGGTCAACGTTGGTCAAACATGGCCACTTTAGCAGAAAATACCCTGTTTTAGCCTTAAATCATGGACAATTTTGGATTTTCGTGGGATTTGGTCATATATTATGGATTTGAAGGGAGCATTCGACCTTCCTAGAATATATTATGGATCTGATCACGATCTTAAGGATATTTATTAGCATTATTAGTTTTAAAACTCTTGTATAAATACTCTAAAGCATAGACTAGTATGCCACCCTTGAATGTGAATGAAGAAACTTTGGAATTTGCAATCTTGAGATCAATTCTGCGTTTTGTTCTTGAAATGCCTATGATATGATGATGTGAATGCTGCTGGAGCTCTTTCTTAACTGAGACAACTCAAGTGTGCAAGTGAAGCATTGGAGGGCCCCCTTTGCCAAACTAGTACACTCTTCCTTTATTTTCTTTTCAAGTAATCTTTGATGCATGTTTTAGATCAGATCTTGCTGTAGATGAGTTTATTATTTGCTGTAGTTATATGAATTCCATAGTGAAGTAGAATTCTTAATGTTTCTAAGCCTTACTCATGTTGTGAATGATTTCTTGAATAAGAATTCAATGTGTAGTTTGCTTTCAAGCATTAAGATAATCATGAATGCTTTTTGAGTTATTTACACTTTCAGTACTTTTGGATTTAATAAGAATTGATGATAAATGCTAATGAATGAAAGAAGACAATGAATGCATCTCTTGAATAAGAGTTTTGTCTTTCTAGCATTGATAAGCCTTAGAACTAGTTCAACATCTCTTGAATGCTTACTGTTGATACACTTTAGGAAAACAATTGCTGATTACTGTTGTGAGATCTATGAATAGGACTTTTGAACAAGAAACTTAGCATCTCTTCCATATTCAGCTCTTAGAATAGGTTTTGGTCTATTCCCATTAAAGAATAAAATTTATCTCTAAATCCATATATTTTGGATGTGCCTGTAAGTGTTACAAACACCGGATTGACAATCATCTGCACTCTAATTTACATCAGTAGATTGGAGCCTAACATTTTGGCGTCGTTGCCGGGGAGGCACATTTAGAGATAGGATTAAAAAAAAAACATATATACATAAAAAAAACACATTATAGAATTAATTTTAAGTTATGTTTCTTTATGTCTAAACTTAGGGATGATAAAGGCAGATTTTTAAAACAAAACCCCCCAAAAACTAATCAACCAGCTGTAGGAGCAGGAACATCTGCAACTGAAAAATACGAATCTACCACACCAACTGCTGGAAAAATCACTTTGGAAGAATTAGAGGAAAAACAATGTTCAGGACAAAGGTTAACTCTCATAGAAAGACAAGTTCTATTGGCTCATGAAGTAAAGAAGAAACAAACA
>ML815712.1:89970-105722 GCA_009831015.1 Picea engelmannii
CCATTTGAAAAATGGGCTCTTGATTTCATTGGTCCAATAAATCCACCATCAAAAGGGAAGCAATACATCTTAGTATGTACTGATTATGTTACAAAGTGGGTGGAAGCCAAAGCATTAGTGAGAGCCACATAACAGTCAGTGGTGAACTTCCTCTTTGAAGAAATATTTGTTAGATTTGGAGTACCCCGGGAGATTGTAACAGACCAAGGAGCACAGTTTACTTCTAAAATGGTGAAAGACTTAGCAAGCAAATATCAGATCAAGCATCGGAAATCTACACCCTATCATCCACAAGCAAATGGATAGGTGGAATCTACTAACAAAACTTTAGAAGAAATCATGACCAAGACAATCCAAATACATAGAAAAGATTGGTCAGACAAGCTTCAAGAAGCATTATGGGCATACAAAATCACCTATAAAAACAGTATTGGATTCACTCCTTATCAGCTGGTCTATGGTAAGCAAGTTTTGTTACCTATAGAATTTCAAATTCATACTTTTAAACTAGCAGCGATTTAGGAATAGATCTTTCCGAAGCACAAAAAGAGAGGATCATGCAATTAAATCAATTGGATGAGATGAGATAGGCAGTAGTTGAACACAACACTTTGATACAACAACAAAGGGCACATTGGCATGATAAGTACATCAAGAAGAAACAATTCAAAGTAGGAGACTGGGCTTTGTTATTTGATTCAAAATTCAAAGATTTCAATGCTAAATTTACAACTCATTGGCTTGGTCTATATGGGATTGCAGAGGTATATGACAATGGCTCAGTCAAACTACAAACAACAGACGATGAGGCAAGCTCATTCATAGTCAATGGACATAGGCTAAAGCTCTACAATAAGCCTGTAAACAAGGAAGACTTTTTGTAGAAGATATTTCAACAGAATGAGATGGAAGTGTTGGACATACATAATCATGTGTCTCCTTCACATTCTCCTTAAAAAATAATAAATAAATAATAATAATAATAATAATAATAAATAATATAAAAAAATATATAAAAAAAAAGAAAAAAGAGAAAATAGAAAAAAAGGGAGTTTAGTTGTGAAAATCTAGGAAACTGGCACAATATAAACTCGAATTTTCATTGGAAAACCAAGTAAAATTGGCCAATAAAAATTCTTCTTCTTCAAAAAAAATAAAAATTCATTATTGACTTCTAGTTTCATTTTACAGCTTCAAAAGTTTTACAAATACTTATCTCTAAGACTCGAGGACAAGTCAATAAATAAGGCTGAGGGGGATAAGGTATACATTTTTGAAAACCTTTCAAGCCTTCTACATATGACAACATGCATTTCAAAAAGGGACCTGAGAAAAGTATCCATTCCATTCAACATATCCATTCCATTCAACAGAGGGACCTGAGAAAAATATCCATTCCATTCAGCGGAGGGACCTGAGAAAAGTATCAATTCCATTCAGCAGAGGGACCTGAGAAGAGTATCAATTTCATTCAGCAAAGGGACCTGAGATACTAAGCAAAAGAAATACAAGAGGAATTTATCAAAATTGAAGACTTACAACAACATTTCATCCAACTTCAATAAGACAAACAGAATGAGCAAACAAGTTAGTATATATTTTCCTTTTTAATGCTTTAAATTTGGAAAATTCTTCATAAGCTAAGAAATGATAAATATCCTATCTTTCCTTTCCCCTACATCATCTTTTCATCAATCCATTTTCATATACCCTCAAAAGCATAAAAAATGGTACTCAAAGGAACCAATTTTGGTTTCCAAGGGAGTTATAAGAAAAGGATAGGGTTTCAAATTCAAACACATTGTTTTTGAGCTGTAAAATGCTCTATTTATGAAGACATAAGTTGCATACATAAAGACTAAATTGTTGTTTGCATAGATAAAAGGTTGTTTTCATATACATTTAAAAAAGGGGTCATAAGAATAAGGTTTCATGCTTGATGAAGAGGATGGTTACTCAAGAAAATGAATTAAGGAGTTATAAGGCAAGTGAACACATTTTCTAAAAAAAAAACCAGTTCTTATGATGATTGCAATGAAGAGGGAAAGTACAAAGGTACAAATACAACAGCACCTTCAGCTATGATCACTGTACAAACCCATTTTTTAAATGATAAAACCCTTGTCTAAGTTTCCTCCAACGATTTTTCTCCCTTCATAAAAGTGATACGACTCAAACTCTTTTAATGTGTTGTGTCTCACTTGAACGCTCCCCAGACTCGAATCGCCGACGCGCTCCTGTGTATACTACCTCCACTTCAAAACGCATGCTCTGTTTCAACACATCCAGTGCCATTCCAAATCCCTACGCTCTAGCAAATTGTTCCCTCCTAGGCCTTCCTATCCCGAAATCTCGGATAAAAAAAATGAATTGTATGTTGACAATTTCACTGTCAACATACAACATTCTCGCCCTGTGGAAGAAAACGCGGAAGTTGAAGGAGATACGTGGTGAGCAAAGGCAAGACAACGTATTCAAATAGGAGTCGGCTAGTGAAGGTAAGTTCGAACTCAAACAATTGTACAACTAAGTGCAAAATTCAACTTCCTGTGGTACATTTTGAAAACAAGACAGTTCATTTCTAGCAGAGGCTGACTGTAAGAAGGAAAATTGAGCTGGAATTCAACAAGAAGCTTGAGAATTTTTATCGAATTACCAGGTATGCCCTTGCATAATTTTTTTTATTTTTTATTGAAGAACAGAAAGCAACTTAGAAATTTGAAAAATATGAGATTTCCTTTGCTTTTTGAACAGAAAAATCTTATTGAAGACCATTCACAGAATTAAATCCAAACAGAGTCTACGAGTTTAAAAAAAATCTTGGTCAAAGAAATTGCAGGGTTGAAACTTTTGACAAGAATAGACCTCCTTTTTTATAAACAGTGGAAACATTTTAGGGTCTTGCTCTTAAAACTTGGAAATATGGTGTCTAGATATGAACTAGAAAAGCTTGTTACATCAAAAATTCATAGGGATTGTATACAAATTCTGGAGCAAAAACAGTGGATAGCCTTCTTTGAAAAATTTGATGGATCTTGTGAAGAAGTTGCTTTAGAATTTGCTCACTCATTTGATGGGGAAAGGGCTACTGTTGGAAACCTTACCATTAGAATCTCTGAAGATATCATTGCACATGTCACTGGACTTCCTCAAATAGGAGAAAGATATTTCAAAACTAAGCATTTCAAAGATAAATCATGGGCATCTTTTATTTCTAGATCTAGGGTGGCAGCAGTAAATTGGAAGAAGGGAATCCCAAGGAGTTGGTTGATTCATCCTTGGGATGAATTAGCATATCTCATACAAAAGTTTATAACTTGTGAGGGAAGATTTAGCATCATCTACCTATATCACATTAAGATGCTACAATACATAAAAGGTGACTGTGAAATCAACATGCCTTATTTTCTACTGCAAAGCCTTTCTAAGATGGCTAAGGCTGTCCAAAAACAAGGGAGGAATACATAAAAGAGTTTATATCATTGTGGCTTTATCAAAATGATCATCATATATGAACTACAAAAGCAAAACTTGACCTGGCAGCAGTTTATCATTGAAAATGGTTTTGAAACAATAAAGGAGGAAGAAGAAGAGGAACAAATTTTGGTTGTGACTGATGATGAGGAGGAAATACAGAACCCCAAAGAAGCAAGCTAAAAACCGCCTATGGGGAGGAGAAAAACAAGAAGCATGGTAAAAAAGGAGAAAGAATTTGAGGAAAAAGACAAGATTTTTATCACATATGAAAGAAAATCAAGAAAATGCCAACAAGTTCAAAGGGGCCAAATACAAGAAAGTGATGATGAAGCACAAGCAGCACAGTATGCACATATTCAGACTTTAGAGGCACAATCATTGGAAAATGATGGTTTTGAAGAACAAGAAACTTCCACATATGAGCAAATGAGAGAAGATGTGGAACAATTAATTAAAGACATGAAAGAAGAAACTCAAATAGAAGAAGTGGCTGGTGGGTCCACATCAGAACTTGATAGGAAAAACAAGAAAATAAAGAAAATGAAGAGAAAAATCAAGGAAATTGAAGTCTTGGAAAGATACATAAAAACAGAGAATGAAATGCTAAGGACCCAAAGCCATAAAACACAGAAGGAGAATGAAACCTTGAAGAGGAAGAACAAGAATCTTGAAAAGCAAAACAAATTAATCTCCAAACAGGCCTATAAGTGGTTTCAACAGAAGAAGACATATAAAGAGAAATATCAAAGAATGAAAGCTCTTCATACAGCTTAGGTTAATGTGGAGACATTATTGCAGGCATCAGAGGTGGCAAAAGATCATTGACAAAGGTTCAAGGACATTTTTGTGCATGAGGACATGCAAAGACTTCCTCTTGGGGGAGATGTTGAGTACATTTTTATGCTTCCTTTTTACTCTATAAACTACATTTTTGCCTCTATAACCATCCATTTTGCCTCCATTTCATTCCATATTTTCCATAAAACAACTTATGCAAGGTATATTTATCATTCTTCAGCTTAAAAATTGAGTTTTCTAATTTTTGGCATTAAAATTGAAAATTTATCAGAAATTACAGGATTTGACTAAATCCCGTAATTGCTCCTAGGTTCGTGTACTTGCAGGACACCTGGGTGAAATATGAGACTTGGTTCGTGATCCTTGATGTATAAGGATGGATTATGAGCTATCAACTTCGAGATCTGAGCCTTCCAGGTGTACACTCTTCCTTTATGTTCTTTTCAAGTAATCTTTGATACATGTTTTAGATCAAATCTTGCTGTAGATGAGTTTATTCTTTGCTGTAGTTATATGAATTCCATAGTGAAGTAGAATACTTAATGTTTCTAAGCCTTACTCATGTTGTGAATGATTTCTTGAATACGAATTCAATGTGTAGTTTTCTTTCAAGCATTAAGATAATCATGAATGCTTTTTGAGTTATTTACGCTTTCAATACTTTTGGATTAAATAAAAATTGATGATAAATTCTAATGAATGAAAGAAGACAATGAATGCATCTCTTGAATAAGAGTTTTGTCTTTCTAGCATTGATAAGCCTTAGAACTAGTTCAACATCTCTTGAATGCTTACTGTTGATACACTTTAGGAAAACAATTGTTGATTACTATTGTGAGATCTATGAATAGGACTTATGAACAAGAAGCTTAACATCTCTTCCATATTCATCTCTTAGAATAGGTTTTGGTCTATTCCCATTAAAGAATAAAAGTTATCTCTAAATCCATATATTTTGGACGTGCCTCTAAGTCTTACAAACACCAGATTGACAATCATCTGCACTCTAATTTACATCAGTAGATTGGAGCCTAACAAAGTAGACAAAGTTGCACCAATCACTTTGACCTATTGAAAAATGATATCAAATTCTATAACTGTCATAACTTCGGCCACAAAGCTGCAAACTGCCATCTAAAGAATTACAAAGCAGATACAAAGATAAAACCCTTAGCTATAAATGCCAACACATGGAAAAAGAAAGATAGTGAAAAATGTGGTCTAGTACTTTCATCTCAAAAACAAAAAGACCCTTGGTATATAGACAGTGGATGTTCCAAGAACATGATTAGAGACAAGGATAAGTTTCTGTCTATAAGTAAAAGCAAAACAAGAAATGTGACCTTTGGAAATGATGAACCAAGTAAAATTAAGGGTAAAGGGATAGTAAGTTTAAGTAATGGCAAAGGAAAATACCAGGATGTTCTGCTTGTAGATGGGTTGAAACATAATTTGCTCAGTGTAAGTCAAATGTGTGACAGAGGATGTGACATGGTGTTCACTTCCAAATATTGTAAGATAAAGTCTGAAAACTCAAGACAAGTGGTGGCTAAAGACATACAGACATATAATAATGTATATGTGCTGAAAGAAGATAGAGAAGAGTGTCATCTAATCAAACATGATGAGAGCTGGTTATGGCATAGGAGACTTGGACATCTAAACTTTGACCACTTAATCAAGCTCAAAAATCTTGAGGCAGTAAAAGATCTTCCAAGAATATCAAAGCCACAAGATTATGTGTGTAAACCTTGCCAAGTAGGAAACCTAACCAGGACACAATTTAAATCCAAGAGCTCTCTTTCAATAGAGAAACCACTCCAATTAGTTCATATGGATTTATGTGGACCAACAAGACAAGAAGGCACAGGGAAGGAAGACTACTTCATGCTGATCATTGATGATTACTCCAGACTCACTAGGGTTTCTTTTCTCAAAGAAAAAGATGAATCATTTGAGAAATTTAAAATATTTAAGGCTTTAACTGAGAATCAAACAGGCAACAGATTAAAGGTTGTAAGATCAGACAGAGGAGGAGAATTTATGTCAAGTGATTTCAAGGAATTCTATGATAAACATGAGATCAAAAGAGAATACACAATCCCAGGAACTCCACAACAAAATGGAGTAGTTCAGAGGCAAAAAATAATAGTTCAACAAATGGCCAGGTCAATGATGAATGAGAAGACCATTGGTCAAACCTACTGGGTAGAAGCAATACACACAACAATCCATATTATTAACAAAGCTCACCTCAGACCACATAGTGACAAGACAACTTATGAACTGTGGTATGGAAGACCTGCTTCAATCAAACACTTCAAATTCTTTGGGAGTAAGTGCTACATAAAGAATAATAATGAAAAACTTGGCAAGTATGATGACAGGGCTGATGAAGGCATCTTCTTAGGGTATGCTACAAACAATAAAGGATACAAATGCTATAATAAGAGGCTGCATAAATTGGTTGATTGTATTGATATAAAAGTTGATGAAGGAGTCCAAGTAAGAGAGGTGAATAATATTGAATCAACAACATAGGATATAGTTTAAGTTGAAGATGAACAAGTCCAAGAATCAGAAAAAAAAAAGACTCTGAATCAGATGAAGATACAAATAATCAGGCAGACTCAAATCAATAGACAAGATCAAATCCTTCCTCCAGAATTACTCAAAAGAATCATCCTACAAGTCAGATAATTGGTGAGAAAGACAAAGGTGTACAAACCAAGAGAAGGATAATCAAAGACACCGAGCAATCACACATAGCCTTCATATCCATGGTGGAACCCAAGAACTTTAATGAAGCCAGTAAAGATGTAAATTGGTTAAAATCAATGAATGAGGAACTAGATCAGATTGAGAAGAACAATACTTGGGAGCTTGTTCCTAGGCCAACAAATAAAAATGTAATAGGATCCAAATGGGTCTACAAAAACAAGATGAATGAGCAAGGAAATATTGTAAGAAATAAGGCTAGATTGGTCTACAAAGGATATGCTCAAATAGAAGGATTGGATTTTGATGAAACATTTGCGCCCGTAGCAAGATTAGAAGCTATTAGAATGTTTCTTGCCTACGCTTGTCATAAACAGTTTAAATTGTATCAAATGGATGTCAAGACAGCTTTTGTAAATGTATATCTAAAAGAAGAAGTCTATATGGAACAACCAGAGGGTTTCCAACTGTCAGATAACCCTGACTTTGTCTACAAGCTGAAGAAAGCCTTATATGGGTTGAAACAAGCTCCTCGAGCCTGGTATTACAGACTGGATAAGTATCTTCAAGACAAAGGGTTCAAGAGAGGAACAATTGACAACGATCTATATATCAAAATAAAGGGTAATGATTTTCTTATTGTGTTGGTCTATGTAGATGACATCATCTTCAGAAACAATAATGCTTCATTGGTACAATGGTTTGCTTCTGCCATGCAGTCTGAATTTGAAATGTCTATGATAGGGGAACTGCCATTTTTTCTTGGTCTACAGATTACTCAAAGTTCTGAAGGAATATTTCTTTCTCAGAGAAATATCTAAGAGAAATGTTGAAAAGGTTTCAAATGGAAGATTCTACACCTATGAGCACACCTATGGTCACTGGATGTAAGTTAAGAAAGGATGATGACTCACCTGATGTTGATCAGAGTTCATATAGGTCTATGATAGGAAAACTATTGTACATCACAACATCCCGTCCAGATATAATGCATGCTATTGGAATGGTAGGAAGGTATCAGGCTGCACCTAAACAGAGCCATTTGTTAGCTGTCAAAAGAATATTCAGATACTTGAAAGGAACCATGAACTATGGCCTATGGTATCCTAGGAATCAAAATTTTCAACTATTAGTCTATTCAGATGCTGATTGGGCTAACTACGTGGATGAAAGGAAAAGCACAAGTGGAAGTGCGTTCTTCTTAGGAGATTCCCTTGTACCATGGTTGAGCAAGAAGCAAGGTTCCATTTCCTTATCGAATACAGAAGATGAATACATTGCAGCTACCACTTGTTGTACCCAAGTATTGTGGATGATTCAGACACTTGCAAACTTGGAGGTAAAATATGCTGCACCGATCCCAATTCATTGTGATAATACTAGTGCAATTAGTGTGTCAGAATCCTGTATTTCACTCCAAGACCAAGAATATACCCATCAAGTATCACTTCTTGAGGGAACATGTGACCAACACTGTTGTTTATTTGCGTTATATTCCATCCAAAGATCAGATTGCTGATATCTTCACTAAACCACTTGCAAAAGCTCAGTTTGAGTAACTAGGCTAGAAGTTGGGCGTGACCCAGTTATCAAGCTAAATAGTCTATCTGATCAGGGGGAGTTTGTGTTGGTTGAATATCTGATACCTCCGAAAATTAATGAAACAACTGAGGGGGAACATGTTTTCTTTGACATTGATGTCAAAGGGGGAGAAAAAGGTGTTGTTTGTATGCTATAGTTGGAGGTCTAAGAAAAATAGTGCAACCTTTCAGGGTTGCCATCAATGCCAAAGGGGAAGGTTGTTGGCAAGTTCTACAAGAAGAATATGCTTGTAACTGATGGAAAGAACAACAATGAACCAAACCTCAAGAGAGTAGAAGACGAGAAAGCTTAGAAGAGATAGCGGTTTCTAGAAGTGGAGACGAGGTCTAAGAGATGGACTCACAGGAGGAGCAAAGGTCGAGACCTGTGAACACTTAGAAAATATTCTAAGTCAGAGAGGTCAGAAGCTCAAGAGGAAGAGTGACAATGGCCATTGGATCACCGATCTAGAGGACCAACAACTGTCAGATTGAATTAATGGAAGGATAGGATAAGTGGGGAAAAACAGTTAAGAATTTGATTATTTAAATACCCATCAGTCGTCGGATCAAACCCGAATTCTCGTCAGCCGTTGGATCAAACCTGAATTCCCGTCAGCCGTCAGATCACTTTCAAGTGGAAGGATAGGATAAGCTATAAGATATGCATCACAGACAGATCCAACCATCGATCTAGGATCATGATTGACGAAAAACATTTAGTTTGGGTATAAAGATGCGAGGAGGTTACTGTTAGGGGATTCTCACTTCAGAAGAATTGGCGACTTGAAAAGTTGAAATACCCGAAGTCCCAAAGGCCGAAGTCCCGAAGTGAATGAGGATCTACGTCAGAAATACTATGTCAGAAAGTTCACATGGCACAATCAGACAATGACAAGTGTCAAGTTGATTCAGTATTTTAGGTACATGCAAATCACAAATCCGAGTGACACGTGGCAGCTACTAGGCTCATGACACGTCATCGAGTGACGTAAGTAAGTGACGTCACTCCAGGAGTTTTACTTCGGGAGGTTTACCACCAACACTTGCCCAAATTTCTGAAGTTGAGAAGTGGTTTGGGGTCGTCCATCATCGAGGAGGACAGGTGGCGCAAGATTCACAACTTCGGAAATTTGTGGATGGGGAGAACGTGAAAATCGCCGAAGAAAAATCTTGACTGTTGATCATCAAGGGGAGTACGTGTCAGTTGATCTGAGATTTCATAGAAATCTCACTTCAAGGATTTCCAGTTGAGACTTGAGAATTTCGAAGTCCAGAGACGCAAAAGGACCATGATCGTTGATCCAAAAGGGACACGCGTCAGTGGATTGTCAGCTCCGGGAAAAGCAAAGGAAAGTTGAAAGGTTGGAAAGTTGAGATTTCCAAACCCTGAATACCCGAAGGGATTGTGACCATTGATTCAAGAAGACCACGCGTTGTTAGATCATGGACTCCAGGTGAAATGATCCGGGAGAAAGTGGAGTTTGAGAATCGAGACTCTCAAAGCCCGAAAGGCGAAATCGATCTCGTCCATTGGTTTGGAGGGCCACATGTCACTTGGTTGTTGAGACTAAGGATTGCACATGGACGGAGGAAAGAAGGCATGAAAAGACAATAGATCAAAGCCGTTGATTGAGGGAATCTGTTAGAGACCGTGAGATCGACGATCACGCCTAATTGCGGGATCAAAAGTTGCTCGAAAGTTAATTTTCTGAGGGCAGGCCGCAATTGAAACCACAGTAGCAGAGAAGGGGTACGTGGAAGCTAGAGGTAGATTGCGGGGAGAAAAGAGGTTAATACCAAACCACTATTGGACGTGCCCACAATCTCTCTCTTACGCAAGGACGTAGCCCGAGGTCACATGCGACAGGGGGCTAACGAGAAGAGAGCTCACACCCGCAGTCACGTGGTCATGTGAAGTCAATCACCCAAGGTCATATCGAGAAACAGAGCTAGCGCTCACTGGACTGAGTTCGAGAAGCACCTGTTGGTTAGGCGTCTGATCACAGCTCGTGTTCATGTGAAAGGAAAGGGGCTTAGAAAGAAAATCTAGAGCCCACTGTGAAATTTTCTCAGGAAGGGAAAGGCGCCAAAGGGGTGAGATCGCGGAGGTTCTCTCTGTAACTGCTGGAACAAAGTGATTGTATCTGCTAGAAAATTCGAAGATCTTCAGGGTGATCGCCAGAGGAGATGAAGAGTCTCGAGGTAACTACCAGTGGAATGAAGACTCATCACATAAACAATTGACAGATGGAAAAGTGTCGAAGACTGTAACTGCAAGAGAAGCCAAGGAATCTCAGGAAAATGACCACTGATGATGAACACATTCAACATAACCGCGAGATAAGACAAAGAGTTGCCATGATGATCATGCAGAGGACTCGGTGTGTGAAAGACATACAAAACAGAGAAGAGGAAGTTGATTTCATTGGAAGCCATGCTGTGGGGAGCATGAGATGCAGTGAACAACCTGAAGGGAAAAACAATGATGCAGTGAAGAGCATGCAAAGGCATATCACATAGAATGGACTTGGCGCACAGAGCATAAAATGAAGAAGAAAATAAAGCGCAATTAATGCGAGCAAGAGGACTCTAATGCATACATAGCAGAGAAACGTAGCAAAACAATGATTAGACTGGTAAGCCATTGATAAACATTGTATCACTATAACAAATTTCAGTAAGCAAAAATTTATATTTCAGGGTGGTAGGGTGGTGCTAGGGAGGACTGTTTTCCTCAGAGTTTCAAGTGGGTGCTTGAACACAGGGAGTTGTAGCTTCCATCTGGTTGGAGCCAGAAAAACCAGGGTGGTAGGGTGGTGCAAGGGAGAACTATTTTTCTCTATTATACAGGTTGGTTCCTGTGTGATAGGAAGTTGGTGCTTCCATCCAGTTGGTGCTGGAACACTCAGGGAGTTGGTGCTAGAGAAACCAGAGAGTTGGTGCTCTCAAGAAGTTGTTGCTTGTAAAATAGAGGTGGTAGCCTCAAAAGGAGTTGGTGCTCATAAGAATGATAATGTACAGAAAATAAAGACTACTTATCCTATCAAGAAGAAGAGGTTTTCTCTCCTTCTGGGTTTCCTCAGGAAATATCTGTCTCTGTATATTTCATGTGTGTGATTGATGTTGAATATTCTATTGCTTACTTCCCTGTATTATTGTGATCATCATTAAGTGTTCTGTAAAGAGTTTAAAATGGGCATTATATTTTAAGCACAGTAGCAACTGATTCACCTCCCTTTCTCAGTTGTCCAACACACATCTGTATTGAGACTCCGCACCTATATTGAGACTCCACACCTCTATTGAGACTCCTCACCTTAGTTGAGACTCCACATATCCATTAAGAATTCATTGGTTATGGCCTACACCCATCTATTGGCAAGTTGGCAAGGCTTTCCCTGTATCTTGCACATGCAATAATCACACACATATTATGTAGATCAATATCAGATAAGCATCATAATAATTTATTGCTTAATATTACCAATTACCCTCCACAATTTTTTTTTGTTTGACTCCCAACATGGAGTTCTCCCAAATAGTCATATCCACATGTGTCTCCCTCATGTAACCAATGTATTTGGCTTCCATAGCTTCCCTCTTCCTTTAATCAACTCCACCTAGAAGTCCTGTAGGTCCTGTCCACTTGACACAACTTACACTTGTTCACAACATACGTATTCATTTTATGCTCAAGCATATATTAATCATAATTAATACACTAATCTACCCAAAAATTAAGACTATCAAATGCGTCTTGTCAATCAAGTACATTCCACAAGTCACATACATATAACATAGCCATAAACATCTTAACTAAACTCTTAAGTCAATTCTCAAATTAACTTCTTAATCCATATTAGAGTAGAGTTAGGAAAGGAGGGGAATTACAAGCATGCACAAAAACCAAGATGTCTAGGGTTTATTATGGCTAAAAATGTATGTAAGTTTCTATAAAACTCAAGATTTACCCTAAAACAAAAATAAAAAGTGAAATTTTGAATTTTGGATTGACTAGATGGGAGAAGACTAGTGCCTACTATTTTTTTGGGCATATGGGGTCAACTAAAGACTCCCCTAAGAAAGTGTAAGTAGAACTAGGGTGATAGTTAGGGCTGACCACTACAAACCCTAACAAATCCACCCAGTGCCTTAAAAATTCCAAGATAGTTCAAGGGAAGATACTACACTAGTAATCTTCCAAGAGTTATGAAGAAGGGACTTGTTCAAGAAAAACATAAAGAGAGTACACCACCACCATTAGAGGAGTACAACTATAATTACAACCATTCATAAATAACATCCATAAGATCAAGTGAGACCACTTACTCAAGAAATCGATTCATCTTCAAAGACCTAGTGAAGAGCATCCATGAAATTCGTAAAACAATCCACAAGACACCATTCTCAAGAAGTCACTGTAGTTATCCATCCATAGAAAATATACAGAAGAATTAGAAAAGTATTGTTCTCCACAAGTTCTAGTAATGATTTACAAATGAGAAGTGCTTCTTTATTTATATGAGAGGTATAACACCCTTCTCATTATAATAATAATATTTTCCTAGCTTTATCCTACGAAAATAAATAAATAACCTTTATCTCTTTACAAGCCCTTATCTCTTTACAAGCCCTAGAGATAAGGTGAAAATACATAAAATATCCATGATACAAGAGTGGATGACCCCCAAAATGATCCTAAAATGATGTAAACACATTCTCATATTCCAAGTCATCCTCCATAAATGCATGACCATGTCACACATGTGGGATCCCAAGTGTGGACGACTTACTCAAATCATGTGAAACAGAATGTAAAGGGGATCAAAAGTGAAATGTTCCCTCCAAAGGGTGAAATATTTCATCCAAGGTTTGCAATGTCCTCTTCAAAAGGGTGCAACAACCTCAAAAGTATCCCATCATCCCCAAAAAGAAGTGGAACAACCTCAATAAGAAGTGGTACAACCTCCATCAAGCATGTATGTGACCTCTTCGAAGTCCTCCAAAGGAACAAGGCTCAATCCAAGTAATATCCATGCCAAGTACATCATCCAAAGTAAGGTGCAAGTGACCCAAAGTAGTCATGAATCTCGAGGCATACTCACAAGTCCAATCCAACTTAAAAAGTGAGTAATGTCAAATGTAAATTCCATTAGATAGATCACATTAAGAATAATCTCCAAACTTTTCAATAACTCGTAGAGTTCATACAATTTGCCAAGTTTAGGTATGGGAGGGTCATCATTAATCACTATTACATGTGCCAATATCCAAGAAGAGAAGTATTTCCCAAGAAACCCATCGAGGAGAATGTGTAGTGATAGATGGCATGATTGGGGGCTAACTTCATGAGTTTTATTTCATAGTCATGTGAAGTTGTTTAAGATATTCATCCACACGAGTGCCTTGGAATGAGGGAGTGATTATGCATTGAGTTTCCCTTTCCTTGACACTGCGTCTTTCCACCCATTATTTTCCTTTTTTTTTGGTTCATTTAACCTATTTTAATATTTGACTTTTATTTTGTTCCACTTAGTCATTTTTAGGCATGCATTCATTGCATAGGACTTGGGGTGATGGCCTTATAGCGAGGGGGCATTACTCATGCTTCATTTCTTTTGGTTTTCAATTTTTTTTTTCATTTTCTTTGCATTTTGATCTCCACATCTTGCTTTTTCCTTATTTTTTATTTATTGATTTAGTTGCATCAACCTCAAGCTTACAACTCCTTCTCATGGGATTATGAATCACAAACCTTTATGTGTTACATATGACAACCAACCCAAGACCGATACAATGGAAACATGAAGGATTGAGAATGTTAAGTACAGATTGAGATATGGACATGCTACACCTCTCAAAGTCCCCTAGTAGTACAACTTAACCCATGAGTGATAACACTTATCTAGAATATGATGATGAGAACCAAGGTGAAATAAGGAAAAATACACAAATCTAGAGAATTATGATCCATTATCCGAGTCAACCAATGGTCACTACTTTAATGAGAAATACATAAGGAATTAACACTTAATATGAAGCAATGAAAAAATGTACCTCATATATGTCAAGCACCATAATCATCAAATGAGAGTGAGTTGAGAAAAATGAGGGAAGCATCTCTGGTCAACTATATGTGGAGAACCATAGATCTTGTCTATGTAACTACTTTTTGTGGTAAGGATCATAGGAGAATAATATTCTCTTGTTACCCCTAGATGTTAGGGGGTAACATCTAGCTCCAACATGGGGACATGTGATCACCGTAGAGTGCATGAGAAACTTAGAAATCTATGGAACTTCAAGACATGCACTCAACATCAATCAACAAGTCCTGCTTGATCTCACGATAAAACCCTTAGTAAAAAGAGGCATGACAATATGATCACCCTGATATATGGAGAATGAAAGGAAATGTGATAAAAATCCTTATACATTTTTTTATAGACAAGACTAAATCAAATGCAATGAACTAAGAATGCATGAAGTCAAGCAATAACTGAAAACAAGCAAGTAAGAAAGCACAATCAAGATGCATGAAATGAAGAACACAAAAATGACCTACTACTTCAAAGAAGATTATTTATCCTATACTACTCTACTTGACACAAGAAAATAAAATGCTAGGTAAAATAATACAATCAATGAAGCCACCCCGACATCTCATTGATGTCAATAGTTCTACCCTTGTGCTTCGTTATGAACCAAAACAAGTATATATCAAGTACAAAGTGATCATGAGCTGATACAAACATTACATCATGAACAAACATAGAATCCAACTCGTGAGGGAAAATGAGAGAAACAAAATCATGCCAATAATGGCATGTACATCTACACACTTTCTCTATCCATCTTTGAATGAGGCTGCAATATAAAAATGATGGCTCATCCTTTCTCCAAGAAAGACCTTCATGATACAACCCTTGCATCTCATAAGGCTGATCCACATACTTCAATAGATGGCCTTCTTGGATTTCATGTATAATATCACTCTTGAAGGCTTGCGATGGCATTGTAAGAAATTTGAAAAATACCTCATGGTTTCCCAACAAAGATGTAGATGAAAATTGAAGTGTAAGTTCAAATTTTGAGAAAATATTTTGCTCCCAACTTAAGGCATGTTCCCCTTTTATATGTGGTTGGAAATTCTTACAACAATTACCAAATTGAAAA